>BGPR01011559.1:8208-48110 GCA_013235015.1 Araneus ventricosus | reverse complement strand
TACTGTTACCTACAATGGACAAAACCATAGTTACTAAAAGATTCTGCAGATGATTCTGCCTATAAATTCTGCAGATGATGGCCCCAGACGGTGGCCAATGAGCTGCAGTAATCCACCTCAACTACTATAACTGAGATTTTAGCAGTGATGAAGGAAAGTGTCATTTCTTTACAATTCATTGATAGATGAGTTCGGTGCTCTCCTTCGATAATCCATGGTGATAATCCATATTTCTAATGAAGAAAAACCTATTCTTGTTTGCTTTCATCAGAAGTAAATTTTACCATCATTCAGGGAATGATACAATATGATTTGGAAGTACACCTATAGGATGATTCACAATTAAATTTCGGGCTTGAGAAAAACTCATAAACCTCTTGCTACTGGTGTATTGACAAAGAGAAACTGCAGAAACAGTGCATTTCCGTTTTTCCAAATGAACGGAAGATAAGGTCTTCTGTTTCTTTTGAACATCCGAGGAGTTACTATTCTTGTTATGCCTTGTTGGCATTTTAATAATTCTTTACTCATGAGGTAACTAAATAGAATAATGAAGCTAAACGAAGAAGAAAACAGTGAGACAGATTAGGTGAAAGCTGTGCTTGGACGCCTAATTGTTTACTGGTGCAACAGTTGTATCAATCCGAAATGAAAGTTAAAATTCTGATGGTATATTTTCTATTCCGTTTATAAGGAAAAGGTTATATCTGTTCTAAAGGGGTGTATAAAATCAAAACAGCTTAGTAGAGCAATGACTGTACCTTGTACCAGAAGAAATACTTTCTACCGGTATAGCATCTTTCTTAAGGATAAAGATTAGAAAACGGTTGAGCTTCACATGGCATCAGAAATCCTAATGTGCTAGTGGAACAGCAAATCTGTCATCACGTACTCGGAGGACAAACCTTCTACTGGAACGTCATCTGCACAGCTCACAAGAAAACGGGTAGAGCACATATCAGTTTTACAGGGGCGTGTGAAATCCAAATGAGTAATGGAATACCAGCTGTACTATCTTGCACTCGGAAGCAACCTTCTTCCTGTTGCCTGATTTGTACCGTTCTTAATTAAAAAAAAGGCTACAGTGCAATCGACTATACAGGAGAGTGTGGAATACTCTTGTTTCAGTAGGACGAAAGCTATACCATTTCATATGCCGAGTTAAAAGGATTCTACTGGTACATTATCTTCTCTGCTTGTAACCATAAAGATACACCCCGTCCTACCTAGGCATCTAGGATACTTATTTTTGGGATATCCGCGACGATACCAAGGGTACTTACAGTCAATTAGAAAACGGCCGTCGCCGACCCAAGCACCAATCCCTCCCCATTCGAAATATGGTCAAAATAATCATATCATAACTATTGTACCTTCCAGGGAAGCGAGAAAAAAATATGGGCAGGATTATTTTGGCCATATATCCAATGGGGAGGTGGCCATATTTCCAATGGTCCCCGATATATGATACGGCGACTTCTCATTCCCATATTTGTGAAGCCCCTTCTCCAGACGGATCTGTACAGCTCGTAATAAATAACCTCAAGTACAGATTAGTTCTGCAGGGGCCTAAGAAATCTTAATGGAATATCAGCTTTACGTCTCCGTTCTCAAAAGGAAAATCTACTCATATACCATCAGGAAGCCATAATTAAATATATTCTAAAGGAATCAAGCTCTTATATTCTTCATTCAAAATGTTACCATTCATCTTGGATCAAATAATGTAATTAATAAAATTATCTCTTACCGTCCATAACAATAAGTTGCTCCGGAAATATTCCCTGTATGGGTAGATCATTCTGGTCCCTAATTCTGAAAGAAGCGTCGTCCTTTCCCAAGTGGGCGGCAATGATGTCCTGCGCAACTCCTTTTCTGAGGCACTGGGCATCTTTGCATCCCGACCGCTGCAGGAACAAACCCTTGTTATGTGTTGTGACTTCTTCAAAAGTCCGGTTGAACACCATAGTAGGACCAATCAGCCACGCCGAATGAAAGAGTCCCTGGGCCTTAGGTGAAGACATCAAAGCCATGATGCTTGCAGCGCCTGCATCTGGGCCGAAGAGGGTTACCTGAGAAAATACAAGGCGGCAAGTATTATAAGCGTATATTATAATCCTAGAAAATAACATGTAATAAAAATTCGATAAATATATACTATTGATATTTTATTAATACATTCATATGATAAAAGATAAACTAATATATTCACTTCATATGGCACATGAAAAGTGTGCCGCTTTGATGAAATTTTAGAAACCATTACACAAACTTGTAACTCGATATCCTGTAAACACACCCTCAACACCGGTCAGCGTCCTAACACATTGCACTCAAAACCACTTCAGCATACGACCTTCTGGTACGTAAAATTTATTCTTACTTTGCTCTAGTTTTTTTACATCGTACTTTTGTTACCAATTATTCAAAATCTTCTCTCTGTTTTTTGGTTAGAGATTAGGGAGGAAAATCAGTTTTTCAGGCCTTACGGCATCACGGATTGCAAGAAAATTTCAAACATTTTGAAATTTTAGCAATTCAGAATGATTTCATCCCTTCAAGAATCGTCATTGTGCTCTAATTGCGTTTTCATTTTACGATATATATATAATTTTAATTATTGGTTTAATAGGTGTATATACTGAAAATGTTATTTGAATTTTAATTGTTTGTAATATATATATATATATATATATATGTGTGTGTGTGTGTGTGTTACCGCTAAAGTATGAAATCCGTTATTCTATAGAATACCTAGTTATTCAGTAGAATAACTGATCAAGTCAGTTAAAGTTTAAAATAAACTTTTATTTTACACTTTAACTAGTTATTCTATAGAATAACGGTCCACACATCGTTAAAGTGTAAAATAGCCGACATGATACAGCCTGTTTGTTAGTCAGAATGTTTATTTGTATTTTCAGCATCTGAAGTGGACACCGGATTTTTTTTTTTTTATTTTTAAGAAACATCCTACGTCTTCGCTAGTAGCGGGAGCCGGAACCTAGTAGCTTCGCTAGCTCATTGAATGTAATGAATCTGCGTTTTTTAAATTTCTTACATGAAGTAGGAAAAATTGTGCTCGCGATGCCTGCGGCATCTGAAGTGGGCACCGGGCAAAATTTTTAACTTTAAAAACATCCTACGGCTTCGCTAGCAGCGGGAGACGGATCCTAGTAGCTTCGCTAGCTCATTGAATGTAAGGAATCTGCGTTTATAGTGGAATTTGTCCATATAATATGGCAAGAAAGCGACATTTATGACACTATTATAGTGGTTTTAATTTTCCATCGGTTATGGCTGATATGCAATCAAAAGTTATAAAAAAAACGGACTTGTTTTAATGTCAGATTGTTTATTTTACACTTTAACGGCCTGTCATTAGTTATTCTATAGAATACCTAGTTATTACACAGAATAACTAGGTAAAGTATGAAATAAATAATTTATTTTACACTTTAACTGATTTGATCAGTTAATCTATAGAATAACTAGTTATTCTATAGAATAACTGAATTATACACTTTAACGGTGAAATATATATAAATTGGTGTTGAAATGTAATAAATAGATCGAAAGAAAATCCCGAGAATTTTAATGGGGAGAGAAATTATATAAGAATAGAACAAAAGAGGAAAATTAATAATATAAAACACACCTAATGCGCAGCAAATGCTCCAATTCTAAGATTGTTGTGAATGTATATCAAATTCAAATTTATATTCAGAGAAATAAGATGGAGAATATTTCGGTAAAAAAGTACGGACGCTTCATCAGGGAAGGTGAAATCCATATTAAAGGAATTATTAATATCCCAACACTTTCTACGAACAGTGTCAGCTAATAAAGCTAAAAAACACTGCCTTAACCCCGAGTGTTAGGATTGACCAAAAAGCCAAAAAATGAATAAAAACTAAAAATTAAAATAATTGTATATGCCAGGAAAAGGATCGAAGCAACCAGCAAGATAGAAGGCAGAATTAAGAAAGAACTGAGCGTGTTGGGCCGTATGTTTTCGAATATTATATTACTTGTTTTCGAGCCTAAGTTTTGAGGTGGGGAAACAGTTAAGAAAACGATGGAGGCTGGGATGATAGCGATGCAAATTAAAATAACGATGAAAAAAGGGGTAGTTTATTCAAATGTTAGAAATTTAACTGTATATTAATTTCTGCGCAAATGAAACGACGTTCTTATTAGAACAACAAATGCAAAGTTTGACGAAATAAAATGTTATTTATGATCTATATCTTTTTAGACTCGAAAAAGATGCAATTAATTTTTAAAAAGAAATTTAATAAATTTTTATTCCAAGAGTTATTAGTAAAATCATTTAATACTGTTTGAATATGTCAGATGCAGGACACTATTACATTAACTCTCCGACTCCTAAGCCGGCCGTAAATGGCCATGCAACTTCTATACTAGTGGGACGAATTTCGGCCGGTTACCCTTCCGAAAGCGGGGAGAAGGCAGTTCGGCTTGGGGTAGAGATACGAGATGAAAGGCCTTCCATTGACATTTTCCACCACCCGTAATGAGGAGAAAAGAGGTGGACGAATCTATTTCACCTATCTATTAATAAACAAATCTCCATATACAACTGTATTCAGATTTTGAGAACCCTCAGTGGTCAGAGGGTTAATGATCATAAAACATTACTAAAATATAATTTTTTTGAAAATCATTTTGTCCCGGTAGACCTATTTATACCTATCAGTAAAAGTGTTGATTTAGAGTATAATTAAAGCTTTTCCAATCATTTAAACTATGAAAGAATTGATGTTTCAGACTAAAAATGATCAGTAGTGACCTAGTGGAAAAGTGCTCGGCTTTAGCATAGGAGGGTTTCATTTTCAATGCTCGGTATTATTAAACAGCAATGGTTGAATTGGACATGGTCCACACTGAAGCTGTGAATGAAATATGCTAATTTTCTGTGAGGATAGGAATTTCGGATAGGAGGTGCCAGCTCAAGTGCCGTTCTCGTTATTAGAGAAGGATTTGGAATTCCGATGGTTTCTTGTATCTGTAATCATAACATAGTGTTTGTATTTATTAATGAGGATTATTTACTTTCTAAGACTTAACCCGCGAGGACGCGCACTACGAAGAGTAAAGCGAAGAGACGCAAGGGGGTGTGCTACACCCCAATCCGTTATTTCGTTATTTAAGCAAAATTAGCAACATTTTTATGCTATACCTGTTCCAAATGATTCATGCAAACAGTTCTAGTTACATAAGAAGAAATTTTTAAACAAAAAACTTACTAAATAATTCATCATATACTTTTCTTATGTAAAAAATATGCACAAGAAAAGTATATTTCTTACATATATGTTTTTAACATTTTTTTAAAGTAAAGAATCACCAATGTCACTCACAATCATAATGCAATTTTTATAGAAACATACTGCTTCTAATTTTCTTAGGTACACAGAAAACCATGTCTTAGAAATAAAAATAAGAATCCTTATGCGCTTTATCTCTAGATCCAATAAATTTAAGGAGTAATACACTTTTAGTTTTCAGAATAGTTTCTTCAATTTTAAGCTTTTCCTCCAATAATTCTTGTGAAAGCGGATAAGACATGTACCAGCTGACTACAGTTACCATTACGTCCAGAATAATATAACTTTTGTATTTGACTCTTCACATTTTCACTTACACTATTATGCAGCTTAAAAGTCATGTACCCGCAAAAGTCTTCATTTTAAAAATATAGAATGGTCTTGAATCCACTTGTTTCCTCACTAAAACTTAAACAACGAGACAATATTATTTCCCTGTTCCTATTAAGATAACTCAATTGAACGAATACACCTAACGCGAGGACTCGAATTGGGGAGTTTCACAACTATTCATGGTGAATTCCAATGAAAGAAATTAAAGAATTTTTCTTGAAACACGTTCCGTCTATTGAATGTGACCATAAAGGCAAATAGCAGGGATTTCACTCATTTCAAGTAATAGGAAGTCAGTATTTTTTACATTTTGCGCGGCGTGGGGGTGTCGGATATCCACTTGCGCGTCCTTGCGGGTTAAAAAATTGTAACCTAAAAGGTTTAATATTTTACTTTTGACCTTAAAAGTGCAAGTGAATAAATTGAAATTGTGAAAAATGAGCAATATTCATCGTGAAGCTTCCAAAGGAGACAATATCCTATTGCATTCAAAATGATTCGAAACTTATTTTATTTCGGAAGTACAGATATGATATGTTTATTTGGCTTTTTCTTTCGATGTAACTACTGTGCAACTGTACATTTTTGCCAGCGTTCATACAAACATATAAAGATGGTTACCAATCCACCTCCTTCAGTGTATTCGTCGCTGCACTTCTTCGGAACTTGAGAATCGTTGTCGGAATTCTTCATCCAGGGAAAAAGAAAAAATGGCATGGGGAGAGATCAGGGAAAAGAACTGATTGTGGAAGTTCGGACTTTTTCTTTCTATGTAACTACTGTGCAACTACACAATTTTGCCAGCATTCATACAAACATATAAAGATGGTTACCAATCCACCTCCTCCAGTGTATTCGTCGCTGTACTTCTTCGGAACTTGAGAATCGGTGTCGAAATTCTTCATCCGAGGAAAAAAGAAAAAATGGCATGGGGAGAGATCAGGCAAAAGAACTGGTTGTGGAAGTTCGGAATGCGATTTTTTGACAGGTCATTTAATGCCAGGAGTGTTCTGTGAACCGGCGCATTATCGTGACCTAACCCACACAATTTGATCAAGCAAAGATGTGTTCGCTTGCGTCTCACTGAATCATGCGGATGTATAACACAACAAGTTTTTCAATCTCGGTAGCAGTTTTCTAACCGTCATTTTTGACAATTTCTTTAACAATGGCGATTTCTTCAGCCGTTGTCGATACAGATGGCTCCCCTCACCTCTCATCATTCTCCACACTCTTTCGGCCCTTTTTCAACCGTCTACCTCGGTCATAAACTCAAGTTCGATTCATTGATCTTTCATCATAAGCTGACGTAATCATTGGGAAAAACGCTTCGGTCAAAAATTTTCTTAGAAAACACAGAATTTGACACTTGAATGCTGCTCGAAATTTGCCCTCTTCCCATGACAGGAAGTTTTGAGTACCTGTAATTCCGAGCTATGCATATGCGCTTCACATACTTGAATTAAATGAAACTGGATGTTTCACGAATGAAACTGGATGTCCCGTGAGACCTTCGCTCTTTCAGAGAGAAATGGCATAATTGATTCGTATTTGCAAAATATTTTTTAAAGTTCCAGAACTTTTTGAACGTCATAGTATAACTAAACTAAATAACAATTATGACGGTAGTGGACACTCGAGTTAGCGAAGAGAAACCAAAAGAGTGGAATTGTTAATTTAACAATTCATCCCATAAGTACTTGGTCGTATGTGAATAAAACAGAATAAATGTATGTCTGTGAAATAAATTAATGGGTTCTGAAATGTGAAATATGCCCTAAAATGTATTTTCCCAAAACTAAGTTATTCTTCAAATTTACATGTACTTGAAATGTTCATTGCTTCGTCGCATTTGTTGAAATTCTATAACATTTAAAATTAAGATTCTTGCAAGCATTTCTGTAAATCATTAAGAGAGTTCAAATTAAATTCTTGCTGGGTGAAACGCGAAACTTTAATGGAAAACACCAATGCGCGTGTATAAAACTTTTCCCTGAATATTAAATTTTATATGAAATAACAAAATAACAACCGGATTTGCTCAAAATGTAATTTTAAGCAACAATAAAAATAAATTTTAAAAAGTCATTTATTAAATCGCGGACAACTTTAATATCTTAACTATATTTTCTTCTTGAATTTAAAGAATTGTTTTTAGTTTGGAAGAAGAGATTGTTTCTTATTGGAATATTATATTCTAATGTATATATACACAAAATTTAAAAACTCTAAGAAAATTATTTTTTCAAAAATTGATAAAATCCACCATCCATGTAAATTCAGATTCTAAAACTTCTTATTTCTGTTAGGAGTAAGATTGTTACAATATTATTAAAGAATACCATCTTTATTCAATGTTTGTTTTTATGAAAAAAGAAGCATGTTGAAATAGAACATGGTCCAATATAATCTTAGTTCCATATATTAAATGACTAGTAACCTCACCAATGAAACAACTCACCACCTCTATAAACAGAACATGGTCCAATATAATCTTAGTTCCATGTATTAAATGACTAGTAACCTCACCAAAGAAACAACGCACCACCTCTATAAACATTTCAGTTCTAATAAAAGGATGTGAAGTTAAGCCGTTGTTGTCTGATCCTGTATTTCCTTCTTTATTTTCTTCTCATTAATGAACAATGCCAACAACAATGTTGTCTAATATTCTTGCTCAACTTATCTTGCTTTTCACTTGTCAAACGAAACTTGAAGTTCTGGCTTGCGGTTGTTGGAGTAGATAAACTTCTTTCTTCCGATGTACTTCGCTTCTTTTATTTTCTCTAGCATGTCGTGTTTGAACGTGGAATCAAACATCCTTTTGTTTAGTTTAAGTAAACAGGAAGGTTCGACGTTGGGTAAATACCTTTCGCCTTCGTCGGGATTTTAATAGTTACAGCCACGGTTTGAGGTGTAAAAGAGTTGTTTGTAAAGAAGTTGTTTTCAGTTTTATGTAGAAAGGGTGTGTTGAATTTTGTTTCGCTAACATGAGAGGGAAAATAAAAGAATCTAGATTATTTCTGGAGATATTTATAACTTATTCATAGGAAAATGCAGCAGGCACAAATCGGTTTGGTTAGGATGTTTCAAAATCTACATTTTCATGTGTCAAGTGTTTCACAAGTAAATTGAAACGACATGAGGAATAATTATTAATATTTGCATTTTTGGTAGACAGTAAATTGAAAATAACGAATGGCATGCCAAATTTCTGTCAGAACATGGCGATTTTGAATAAAGATCCAGTTATTTTACATCTGTTTTATGTGTTATAAAGTACTGATAATTCATTTAAAAAACATCGTTGTCTGAAGTGTAATAAATTTCTTATAATTTTTTATTATTTTTTTCCTTCAGATTTCACAAAAAATTTTCAAATTGCTAATTTTTACTCGAAAAATTACAATACGTTATAAAACGTGGAAAAGCTTTCTTTTTGAATGTGCAAATCACAAATATAGCCAATTTTTTCAGTTTAGCTATCGATGCTAGACTAAATTGTTTCATGTGCAAACTATTCGTTACTAAAAAACTAAATTTTCTTTTCAAGCAATCATAGTTTTAATGTTATAACTGTTTTCTAATTTTGGAAACATTCTTCATTACGTTGCAAGAAATCAAAAGTAAGGCAAACTGAAATATCTAAATAAACGCATATAAAAAGCAAAAAATTGAAAATGAATTCGACTATTTTTATTTAAAAAATATTTGCTTGATTCGCTTAAACAATATTAAGTCAATATTTTACATCCTCATTAACCATATTATTGCCAAACTCCTTTTTCTGATATATAATGATATATAAATTTCTATAATTTACCATCCGAACAGTTCTAAAATTATATTATTATTCTTATTAAATCAATATGAGGCAGAAAATAACTATAAATTTATATATATACTTAATAAGGCTTATTGTTTCTTAACAATATCATGGATTTCACAACATTAGATAATACATGATGTTATAAAATTTTAAGGAAAACTACATCTTTGTTAAGTACGTTAAAAATTATATTTTTATAGCAGATTTATATATTTTTACTTTTAAGATGACTAAATTTCCTTTGCTTTCGATTGAGAACTTTCTTATTTCATCTGCTTAACAATCTGAGATCCAACAAACTTAGACGAAAATAGGTAATATTACATGTGTTAGATTTTGACGCATATAAATGAAGTACAGTAGAGTCTCGATAATTCGAGTCTCGATTGTTCGAGTTTCCCATAAATCCGAGTTAGTGCAAAAAAAAATCGGTTTAGCTCCAAAATAATGACCAACACATACACAACACGTGAAAGAATTACTACATCTGGTGTTTATTGTTGTCCGACGGATCATATGTCCACTGTGCACCCCAAAGCCACCAGCAGAAATGTACCCTCCCAAAGAAAAAGGGATATATATATAAGATCGATTTATAGGAGCAATGTATTTAAACGAAGAACAACTGACAATTATTTTAAGATATAATTAACCTGTTGCTATCAGCAGTTATGTTATAATAGGCAAGTATATTTTTCAATTAAATATACTACACTGAAATTTAAAAATTGCTTTTATTTGTATTTATTTATTTATTAAATTTTATGATTTCGATAATTCGAGTTTTCGATAATTCGAGGTAGGCCCGGTCCAGTCCACCTCGAATTATCGAGACTCTACTGTAAACTATTTATTTATTTATTTATTCAAAGAAAGCACACTACAAAGATGTCTCCATTTACAGAGTGCATGATAAAAAACATACAAAATCACAAATCACAAAGTGAATTAAAAAACACACACAAAAAAAGTAACTGCAGAGAATACAACAGTTCCAAGCTCAAAACCTCATCAATTATAAAAATGTAAACACATAAATGTTTTAAAATGAAAACATGCAATTACAAAAGCACCAAAAATACACCGAGGCCCCAAAAGTCCATGCCGCACACCGTCAAAATAGAATTATGAAAAAAAATAACACAATATTTTTTTAAAAAATGTAGAACACCGAATTAAAAAAACATTAAAAAAGCAAGGGTCAAAAATTCAAACACACACAAACACTAGATCAACGTATAAAAATCTTAATATGTATAGTCAAGTGTAAGAAAAGAAAGAGAAATCAGGTCATGTATATAAAAGTTGAAAACAATTCGATTAAAAACAGTAGGAGACATATGATAAATGTCCAGTTCACCAGAGATCTTGTTAAAAGTCTTGTAAAATTTATACAACGAGAACCTGTCAATATAATTAAATCTAGAATACACATTAGGAAACGAACCCTGGTTCCTCAAAGATCTGGCAGGCACAGCGAAATTTATATCGCTCAGTATATCAGTACAATCGATCGAACCATTTATCACCTTGTAGAAGAAATAACAGTTAAAACTGATAAAATTAACGAAAATTAAATTAAAAATTAATAGAACTTGAGTTAAAAATTAATTAAAATTCTTTTGCATTATACAGAAAGGCGCATGTGCAGCTGCTTCTGATAAAATACACGAAAAACAAAATTAGAACTTCGAAAAATAAGTTAAAAATTATAAAAAATAGGTATTAATAAAACCTTAAAATAAAACACAAGAAAGCAAAATAGAACGAAAAGTACAATTAGAATGAAAGCAAAATGGAAGAAAATTGTAAAAGAACCAAAATGGCGATTCTTCTCAGAGGCCACACGCCATAAAACAAACGCGGACAAAAATTCAGGCCACATAAAGGAATAATCTTGACTAATGGTCTTTCCTTTATTCAGAAAATTTTTGTCCTGCTTCAGAGCTACAATGGCGTGTGGCCTCTGAGGAGAATCGCCATTTTGGTTCTTTTACAATTTTCTTGGATTTTGCTTTCATTCTAATTGTATTTTTCGTTCTATTTTGCTTTCTTGTGTTTTATTTTAAGGTTTTATTAATGCCTATTTTTTATAATTTTTAACTTATTTTTCGAAGTTTTAATCTTGTAGAAGAAAAGAACACAAGAAACATCTCGTCTGGAACACAAACTAGGTATATTAAACATATCACGTAGATAGGAAGAAGATATATCTTGTAAGTAAATTCCATTTTTCTTGTAAAGCACATATCGCAAGAAGTTGTAATTTCAAAATAAACTACTCTGTGTCTCATCTGAATCAATTCGGATTCTTTACATTTGATGACTTCACATAACATGCAGACTTACTACAAACGAATTGTACAGAATATCTTCATAAGCTCGTCGACATAGCTTTCACAGAGACTATAAAGCTCCGTTTCATCGAAACGCAGCAGTCAAATGTCAGAAATTCCTCCGAGTCTTAACGGGAAAATGAGCTCCCATCGCTTAAATTCGAAAAGGGGAGGAAAATATCGGATGGGGACTCTAAACGCATAAAGTATCCGAAATACGCTTATGGCCAATCGGGAGCTATAGAGGATGTGAAAAGCCGGCACAAACTGAAATATTCAGATAACACATAAAACTTTTTGAGTCCTTTCAGCTCATTGAGCATTTGGGGCGCAGATACCATTCTTTCTTTACTGTGACTAAGGATTGAATAGTGGAAACAAAATAAGCAGTGAAAAGTGATCAAAATATACCAGTAAAATAGCTCTATTGAAGGGTTTCTTCGGCGATAGACTATGAATAAATTCCGTAGCCATTTTCATGATGTTCTCAGATAAGATTCAAAACGTCTGTAGACAAAGATAATGAAAATATTTAACTATGTCATGTTTTGGATTTATTTTTTTAAAAACTATATATATATATTCTGGTAAGGATTAAGGATAAGTAGAGACACTGAATATTTAATGTTTAATGAATAGTACGGATATTTTATTGAATGTTATATTTATTGTTTCTAGTGCAATATATTGCTGTATTACATATTTTTATCTTGAATTTTATTCCTTTCTATATAGTTATGTTTTATTGTTAGAGTTAGTTTATGATTTTTCTTTCTAAATTCTTTCATTTTAGGGTAAATTACCCTGTTTGTTTTTTCAACAACTTTAGTAACAGGAATGGTTTGTACAGCAAAATTAATTTAACCTGGCTAAAGCTTGTCCACAGCCAAGCTGCTATATTAATTGTTGAAAACTCCATATACTTGGATTGCCTTTTTAAATACTATTAATAACAACAGAGTTCTTTTACATGTTGACATATAAATGTTTAAACTTAATTTTATGTTCATGGTATCTATAGTATTTTCAATTCTTTAGATTTCTTTTAAATTTGGATGTATTGTTCATATAATGACTTTTTAGTATAGGATTTGCTTCTTGATATGTCTTGTTTACTTTGTTTCTGTATGATCATATATAATAAGTTATATTTCGATTTATATAAATATATATATATATGGGACTATTTCTGTTTAAAATTTTAGAGTGTCCAGAACATTTGACTAAATATGACTGATAGGACCAGGGACTGTATAAAAAGTTAGATTTCGTAACTTTTTCAGGAATATATTTATTCACTTTAAAAAACATATATTATAATTCTTCCCTCCATTTAAATCATTTTTCAAATTGGAACCAGATGTCTATCTCTAAAGGTTTAGAAATTAGCGTTTGGACCACGATAAGTGTGGACACCCTGTAGGCATATAGATAAATTTCACAAATTTTGGTTACGTACAGGCTGTAGTTACATCATCTGGTCAGATGCAAAATTATACCGGCTATAAAGATCTCTTGGACTGATTGTGCTGATTTTATGTGGCTCAACTCTAACATTAAATTTGGGAACAAAAGTATGACTATTTTTTATTTCTACCTAAGCATTTAATACCAAGCTATATTTCTGCAACTACTATATATTATACCCATTTTTCTTGGTTTACATTAATATATTCAGGAACCATAATAGAGAAAAATGCAGAAAATGAATGATAATAAAATACAGAAAGAAGAAAATTTATTCGGCAGAAGTTGACAAATTAGCACCTCCCACGAGAGGGCTCTAATTTTTCGTCGCCCGCGAGTTGATCACCAGATTTATAAAAGTTTTGGCAATTTCCGAAAATTCCTCTCACTCTAGCTAACTTATGAATTTTTCTGCGAGTGCTCCTTATATCTTTGTCGTCGAATCTGATAGCAGCGCAAAGGTATGCTTAAATTGGAAGGCAGAAGTCAGAGTGAACGAGTAGGGCTAGACGCATTGTACTTGAGGGATGTTCCTATTAGGTTAGATGGAGGGAGAGGGCTCAGGGAGGAATAGTCGAAAATTCACTGTACGCCAGCCCCTTCAACTAAGGGTGAAACTAATTGCCTAAACTTGTGGCGGCTTGTTGGAAAGCCTCCATTAGTTGTATTCGCTTCTACCTTCTTTGATCCTCATACGGAGTTGTGGAGTCCTTAAATCTCTGGACCAACAATATCTTTCTTCGTTTTCCCAACAAGAGTTTCTATTTTTCATTACTTCCAAATTTTTAACACGATATGACTTGCACATGAATTTGAAAAGCTGAGAGCAACCAAACACCGCAAAGCATAAGATTTCCTGAATTAAAGCGGTGAAAATTCTGAATACCAAAATCCACCACTGTGATAAATAATGATAACAAATAATATTAATTATCTCGTTTATGATACCCCTAAGAAGAGCGCCTTCTGCAGGTTTGACAGGCGTAGGTTAGGTATCAAAGTGAACTGGTCTCATTTCTGTTCTACTCTACCCTCCCTCTACATTTTCTCTTTCTCTTTCTCATCCCTTAACCCTCTCACACCGAACCAGGCGGTCCATGGAGGTCTAAAAATTTCCCCTTAACATCAACGAAGGCCGGTTTGAGGTGGTTGGCTTCTTTTGAGGTGAGGTGAGGTTCTGAGATCGCATTGGAGATGAGCGCGGTAGGGGATCCAATTATCCTTAGCAACCACAACCCATTTCCGTGCGCCTTAAGGGAAGGTCATAGTAACGGGTGGGGTAAATGACCACCCAGGTTGGGAGAGTCCAATTCATGTGGCTTTCTTCCAAAAACTCACGGTTTGTAAAAGGTCTAGGAGAAAAAAGTCGCCTCGGTACTAAAGAGTTAAAGGCATCATTCTCCATAAGAAGCTGCTCCCACTCTATTTGCTTCCAGTTTCTAAGGAAAGCTATCTTAATAAAAAAAAACGCTTTGCCTGTGTGAGTCAGCGTTTAGAATAGGCGGTTCAGCATTAGGGAAGAACGAAAAAACTGCTTTTTCGATATTGAATTCGGTTGGATTAAATCATATATTATTAATAAGTTTGAAGTTTTATTTAAATATTCTGAATGCCTTCAATCATTATTGAATAATCTACTTTAATAAAATGCTTTGAAATATTTTGAAAGTTTAAGACAGATGAATTTTCCCTCAACGTCAGCTAATAAGAAGAAAGATATTAATGACATTTTCAGGAAATCCTTTTCAATATTACTATCTCACCTCAAATAAAGAAAATATCATTTCTAAGAAAAATAGAAAAATATTTATTATAAAAATTATCTTAAAACATTATAGCTGATAAAGCCACTAATTAAATTTTAAATCAATTTTGGAGTAAAACATATCACGCATAATCATGAAAATCTAAGGAATTTTACAGTTAAATATGCTGGCATATTGAATGCAGGCCGAAGGTATACATAGGACAGCAACATCTGCCTCTTCAGTCGACCTCTTGTATTTCTCTGTGACAGCAAATGAACTCTGACCCTTATCTCAAAAATCAGTAACTGATCTAATTTAGAAAACTAATTATGAAAACATTTAACCTTTAAATCATAAAGACAACATGAAAACGGCTTATTTATGTTATGAATTAACAACAAATCTTATTCTTAAATTACACTTTTATTTTCTAACAGACTCTTATTATATCTACAAAATACTAAAAATCGCTCTAAAAATATATGGAAATTATTTTATACATCGGTGAAAATACTAAACAGGAAGAAACATATTCCAATTTAAATCTCAAACAATAAAACTCTTTTTCTATTTTCTTGGGCTGAAGGATTTTTTAAACACTTTCCCCGGAAAACAAAACAGTGTTCACCTTCTAGGGTTTATGGCCCTGCTCTCGTAGACGGTGACTACTGGACTACGGGGAGCCATAACGTCCCTTATGAAAAACGCATAACAAATGCGAGCTCTTTTTCACGTAAACAAATAAATAATCATTTAGATAAAATGCGTTCCTCTTTGTACTTGAAGGGAAATGAAAGGAAAAGAAAGGAAAAGTTCGTGAACTGTTTTTGCTTTTTACTTTAAGCTGTGAAGGGAAAAAGTTATAGGTTTGCATAGTGAAAGAGAAAAGTCCGAGTTTAGCGAGCCTTTGAAAATAAGGGAAGTTTTTCTTCCCGTTCCCAAAACAGCTTTTATCCCCTTATAAGGCCATTTTTTCTAGTGGTGGTTATAATAAAACAACTTTGGTATCGAGATTATTTTAGAAAATGTCACCAATTGTGAACCAAACGCGAGCCTAGTCGCTGGGCACAAATGTCGCCAAAATTTGGCGGAATTCTACATTATTTGGCTATTTTTCGCTTGCGCCCGGCGCAAATGTCGCCAATTGTGAACCAAACGCGAGCCAAGTCGCCGGGCGCAAATGTCGCCAAAATTTGGCGGAATTCTACATTATTTGGCTATTTTTCGCTTGCGCCCGGCGCAAATGTCACCAATTGTGAACCAAACGTGAGCCAAGTAGCCGGGCGCAAATGTCGCCAAAATTTGGCGGAATTCTACATTATTTGGCGATTTTTCGCTTGCACCCGGCTAACGGAAAAGTATCATTTTAAGAAAAGAAACTCATTTAGCTGATTGGATGACATTTATTGTAGATTAATTTTATTAATTGTGAATTAATTACCAAGTGAAGACACTTCACTATGGTTTGAGATAGGAAAATGGAACACCCACGGGTTTCTTTCCATTGAAAAATTTGGCGTGAACTTACAAAACCTTATAAAATGCATTTCAAAATTGATGAATCGGGTGGGAAGTATATTCCAACGACCTCAGAAAGAGTTAAAGGAATAAAAAATCTCACGTTAATCGTCTCCGTAATTGAATAATGTTTTCGATTGTTTTTGCATCCATGGAGAGGTGAATTTAATTGATTTGTTAATTCTCTTTTTGTCTTTTACCCTCTCACACTGAGTATTAATACTGTTAATACTCATTAATTTTAGTTTTAGCATTCTAAATTTAACTCTCTCAGACCGACTGTGGCGGTCCCGAGGGTTTAAAAATTTCCCTTAACAGCGAAGAAGGCCAGTCTGAGGCGATTAACTTCTTTTGAGGGGAGGTTCCGAGATCGCTTAGAAGATAAGCGCGGTAGGGAATCTAATTATCCATGCCAACCACAGCCCATTTTCGTGCGCCTTACGGGAAAGTTCTAGCAGAGGGTGGTGGGGTAAATGACCACCCATGTTGGGCGAGTCCAATTCATGTCGCTTCCTGCCAAGAACTCCCGATTTTAAAGGAACTAGAAGAAAAAAGTCGCCTTAGGATTAAAGATTTAATGCAAAAGCTTTAAATGCAGCATATATTTTGTTTTAATTCTCCCATCTTGAATGTAAATATAAGAAACTCGACCTGAAATATATTAACAACAAATATTACAACGCAAAACCATAGTGGTAGTGGCTTTAAAGAAAAATAGATTTGTGTTTCTTAAAAAATTGGAGTTTTTTATTCCTTCATCTAATTCTTTCTGTTCTTCATAATATTGCTAACGCGGCTTTGCGGCGGATTCTTGGTTCGGAAAATAAAGCTCACGTTTCCACATCAAATATCGGCCTTGTTCCCAGATCATGACGGTATGTTTTCTTGACTTAAATCAGCTTTCCGCTGGTGTGGAGTGAAAGTATGGTGAGGGGTGTACCGACTCATGTGTTGTCCTTTGTTTCTGACGGTGGTTAAATTGAAGCAAAATAACTCTGGTATAGCTTCAAATATGTTCGTTTAGATTAACACTTTTTTCACAAATGGGTAGGTTTTAAATTCTAGTTGTATTTTTAAAACGAAAGCATAAATATGAAAACAAATAAGAAATAAATTTTAAATAAACTTTTATCATGTTTTCGGCATTAATAATAATGTCTTAGGAAGAGCTGCTGGACTAACTGGATGCTGCTGCGTTTGGCGCGCAAAAATGTGTATTGTTATCATCGTTGTATACATCTTCTGTTTCATATTTCTTTCTAGTTTTTTCTTTGTTATTGTGTTTTAATTTTTTAATCTTCTATTGTTTTTAACATTTTTTTTTAGTTTTCTATTGTTTTTAACATTTTTTTTAAATTTTCTGTTGTCATAGGGAGAGATTTGACTCTATTTGACTTGGCAATCGAATGAAACTCTGACTTCTCTGAGCATTTAATTAGTTAAATACTGTACTTATTTCAACATTTCAAAACATTTAAAACATAATATTTGTTATGGAAGAGTCAACGAGTTAAAAATAAGGTGCTCAGCTCTGAAATGGCGCAAATCGAATGCTGTTGCGTCATTTCAGAGGTTACTTATCCGTTTCTGAAGTACAGAGGTCTAAAGTATAACTTCTTATTTCAGTTTATGCAATTCTGACAGATTCCATTACTGTATTTCCAATAATATTTCTTAAGTCCTAATAAATCCTTTTTGTTTTGTTTCGCATACATATTATGTGAGTATGCATTGTTAGATTGTGTTTCCTAATGAAATGTTTCAGAAGCCAAGCATTTGTGATTGGTTTTAATAGATTAAATATGGAAATGAATCATTTCCATGACATTATGAAATTTTATTATAGTAATTCCAATTTAAAATTTTATTATAATGAATATTATTATTATAAGTAATCTTTTGTTATAATTCAATATCCATTAATTAAATGCCAATCTCATGAAACTGTATTCTGCTGCATGTAATTTCATTTACAATATTCAAGAGCTTTTATTCTACTACAGCTGCATTCAAAGAAAAAAATAATTTCCAAGAAGTTAAAAATGCAATTAACCTGATTGGGGAGGGATTTTGTTGCTACAGATGTTACTAAAATCCGTTAATCCGTTACTAAAAATATATAGGATTTTTATTCAACGCTTTTTAAGCTCTTTGTTTATGCGTATTTAACCTTAATAACTGTGACCCTTTTAAAGATAAGACATACACTTAATTAACGAAGATAATTATGAACACTCTAGCCTTTTAATTGCGAGGAGAGCAAAAAGGACATGCTCATCTATGTTCTAAATTAAAAACAAGATTTGCTGCTGGATTATTGTGTTACTTACTAGAAAACTCAAATTTATTTTATTTTTGTATTTATTTATTTAAAGAAAGGCACACGACAGAGATAACTCCATTTACAGAGTCCAATGAACAAGAAACACACAAAGAACAGAAGCCACAATGAGTGAATGACAAATACGCTGAAAAACGCATTAGAAAAGAAGATGAATACAGAGAATATAACAGTTAAACAAGTAATATAAAAAAAAATTAAGTCAATTCCTACTTAGGTCAACAAAGAAAAATTTTTAAAAAATTGAAAAAACTGTATTAACATCAAGTGTCATCCACTACAAGTTTTAGAAAAGGGATTGGAACTTGAATAGATGAATAAAAAGTATTTTACTAACGATTGAAAATTTGAACAACATATATAAATATATATAGGGAGAGTGTGAACTAATAGTAGAACGCATAAATAATTTAAAACAAAAACACGCAATCACAAAAACATTAAAAGACACACTAGATTCTGAAAGTCGTATGTTGTCATATTAATACCATAAAACCACATTATTTTTTTTAAAATTTAAAACATAAAATCAAAAGACCTATCAAAAGTCAAATAAACACAAGCACCAAATATTTAAAAACACATTAAGAGTTTAAAAGTTTGAAGAAGAAAATGCACACGAGAGATAAAAATCAGTTGCAGAGTGCAAAAAATGAACACAGGCCAATGAAAAAACACCAAAGAAACACAAAACCTCTTCTTGGTGTTCTCCTCCTTTAAAATACTCCTCCTTAAAAAACTCTTTTTACAAAAATAATATGTAAAAGGGATGTGGATACGAATGCTCCAACAAAATAAATGAATTCTTTTACATACAATTTTCAAAATAAGGAAAGGGAGCAAAATATTTTCCTTTAAATATGCGACAAAAAAAACTCTTTTGTGTTTTCCTAGGCAAAAGTATCTTTTAAACACTTGGCCCGGAAAACAATTCAGTGTTCATATTCTCAGGTTTATGGTTCTACTCTCTTAGACGGTGGCTACTAGACAACAGGGAGCCATAACATCCTTTATGAAAAACGCATAACAGATGCGAACAGATAAATACACATTTAGGACTAAGGCGTTCCCCCTTTTTACTGTGTAGAGAAATGAAAAGAAAGGAACGATGGGTTTGGGAAGTAATGCTTTAAGTTGGTTTTGAATATACAGATGAGGATTTAATTGAGTCGGTTAATTAGAAGATAGATTTTGTTGCAAAATAGTAAAATATCACATATGTTTTGCTTTAATTTGTTCAGTTGTTAAATTGATGAGCAGCGAAAGTTACAACTTAACAATTCAAAATAATAATTTGTTCTAGTAATTTTCTTCAAAGTTATGTATATTGTTTAACCGCTTAAAGACATAACCCGAGTTAACTCGTACTAAATACCGTAGGTTACAAAATAACTCCGTCCTTAAGCGGTTAAAAAATTAAGTGGTTCTTTATTAGTCGAGAGTTCCATATTCATGAACTGTGAGTCGCGTTTCCACGCTTAATTCAACCACGATTCAAATTTACAAGGTTGAGATCAAAACACTTTTCATATATCTTTTAAACAGTACAGTAAATGTTCTGATTTTGAAACTTCACAAATATTGAAATACATAATTTATAATATACATATATAGCAGGCAGCCGATTGTCACTATTTCAGTAAGCAATGGAATGAAATGTAGACCGTATTGAGCTGAAAAAGTTTATAATATCATGTTCCTTAGTACAGAATGCATTTTATAGATGAACTGAAAATGAGTCGAATACGCCGACGAAAGAAAACTATTGTGCCTTTGTGGAGGTTACACATGATGATGAAAATGAGACGAATACGCCGACAAAAGAAAACTATTGTGCCATTGTGGAGGTTACACATGATGTTCAATAGTAAGTCGGTGTAAATCTCGTTTTTCTGTTACAGTGAAAGTATACGATAAAGGATAATAAAGAATATCCTTGCTCCAAATCTGAACATATTTCTTAAATTCGATTGAATTACCTTTTATTTTGATTAATAGAAATACATTGCAAATTCGGCTAAATCTATAATTACACTTATAATTCAAGAAAAGCAAAATGTTTTTTAAACTATGGAATTTATTATATATTAATGATCATATTTTTTATAGTTCTGACATAAATTACATTATAACTGAATCTTTTTCATTAGTTGAATTACAAACTAATGAATTTATTTTCGACTATAATAGGCATTAACGAAGTTAGCTGAGCACATTATAAACCGTTTTGAAAACTTTCTTCCATTCGCTCTGTAAACACAATGAAGAAAAAAAAAATCGTACTTCGAAATAGAAAAATGGTTAACCTAAAAATTATTAAAATTAAAAATAATCCGAAATCAAAATTTAATTTTACGTTAAATGGCAATAAAATCCAAAATTCGAAGTTATAACGGTTTGATGAAATGTATTGCTACATCTGCTTGCAATCTGAATCTAACATAAGAGACATATAAAAAAATTACTCATTTTTTCTTGAAGCTTTTCAAGCTTTCTCTATTTATGAGTATTAACATCTGAACTACCCGTAAAGATACGACATTAACCTAATTAAAGTAAATAATTATATAAACTATAGCCTTTAAATACAAAAAGAGCAAAACAGCCTGATTTTCTATGGTTTGAACCAAAAAATAGATTTGTTGGATTATTCCGCTATTTTCTAGCCGACTCTTATATCAAAGAAAAATAATAACAGTCCCTCTAACAAAAAACAGGAATTTCGTTTTATACACACGTCTCGGAATACTAAGAAGGAACAAACATATTCTCCTTTAAAAATCTGCGACAATAAAACTCTTTTCTATTTTCCTAGACTGAAGGACCATTTAAACACTTGCCCCGGAAAACAATACAGTATTCACCTTCTCGGGTTTATGGCCCTGTTCTCGTAGACGGTGACTACTGGACTACGGGGAGCCATAACGTCCCTTATGAAAAACGCATAACAAATGCGAGCTCTTTTTTTATGTAAACAAATAAATAATCATTTAGGCCTAATGCGTTTCCCTTTGTAAGTTCTAGAGAAATGAAAAGAACGGAATGGAAGGCCTTTCCTACAGTTTTTGCTTTTTATTTTATAGAGTAGTGGGAAAGAGTTATGCGTTTGTTTAGTGAAGAAGAACAGCCCAAGTTTAGAGAGCCTTTAGAAAACAAGGGAAGTTTTTCTTCCATTCCCAAAACAGCCTTTAAAAAGAGTGAAAAATGATCTTATTTTAAGGCCTGTGCAAGGGAATAATGGTTACGATGGTTTTTTCATGGATAAAGGATGCAGATTTAATTTAGTCAATTAATTTTGGGCTTCAGATAATTGTAACAGTTTAAATGTAGCATATACGGTAGAGTCTCCCTACAACGAAGTCTCTCTACAACGAATTTCTCCCTATAACTAAATTTTTAATCGGAATGTTAAATAACATTCAAAATATTCTCCATATAACGAAGTGGTTGCCTCCCTGTAACGAATTTTTTCAGACCTTTATCTTTTCGATTTTTGTCATTTTTGAAGAAAGTTTCTAATTTCTGTGCAAACAAATCGCTCACACGTGCAACCACTCGTATTGTTCATTCCAGCGATAACACATAACAATAGAATGCTATGTGAAGGGTAATTGGTGAATTCTCTTCACTTTTGGGCACTTTATTTATACAATAAAAATTAGTATAATTTTAACAAATTTATAATATATATATTACTCCATTTTTAATTGAAAATCATAATTTAATACATTTGAACTTATCGCACCTATTGAAAAGTTTGGAACATTTACTTAAATAACTGCGAAAATCTAATCTCCGTATAACGAAATTTTCTCTATAAGGAATTTTTCAGTTGGAACCAAGCGATTTCGTTATAGGGATACTCCACTGTATGTGGTTTTATCTTCAAAACTCGATGACGTCCAAATCAATTTAGAGTATAGATTTCAATAAATGTTTATTAAATTACGTATAAAACACTAAGATTAAGTTAACTGTGAAATAAAATTAAAATCGGTAAAAAAAATTCTTTTGGGTTTTTTTTTATTTTTTTTAGAAAAAGATTTAAAAAATGGACAAAAAATCATTTTTAAAAATCTTTTACATAAATATTAAAGATTTTTGAAATATAGTAAAATATCCAAAAATAAAATCCTTTTCTAGTTCCTTGCATTACCTCAGTGTTTCTTAACCTTTCAGTGCTTGCGACCCGATTTTCAACCATAATTTTCATCACGGCCCCCTCTCATGCAATAAAAATTTATACAATAATAATAATGCATTTTTAATTATTAATAATGCATTTTTATATAGTATTGATAAGTTAAATATTTTTAAACATTTAATTTATTTTTAATTTAATTGACATTTAATTTATTTAACATTTAATGTTATTGTCAAGAATTTTGCAGTACTGATAAATTACTATTTTTAAGTGTATTATATCAATGCAAATGTGTATTTTGTTCCTTATTATGTCAGAATGTATTTTGTTTTACTTTCCTTCGAGTAAATTAATCAATTTTATTAATAATATTTTCTCTTCGATATACACGCGCTTTCATTTAGTGTTATCACGCACCACTAGGGGGCGCTCCCCACAGGTTGAGAATCGCTGCATTACCTCAAAAATAAATCAAAGGAAAAATAGAAAAAAATCAAAATGACTACATTTTGACTTCAAAAAAATACCAGCTGAAACTGTTTAAGTGTTTGGTAATACCTATTGACTTCACAGACAAAGAAAAAAGAGAAATGATAGAACGCATTTGTTTCAGCCACGGAAGTAAAATCTAACTATCCTATAAATGACATAACTATCCTATCCTATAGAATTATATCCTATAATAATCCTCCGTTAACTGGTTAAAATGCTGTTACTGAATTACGAAATTTAAAACGGCGTATCTGTCCGAAATAATATGCTTGAGTAAATACATTTATTGAAAAATTAGGATTGAATTTAGTTGGAGATTATTGGTCGTGCCGTAAGGTAAAACATTGTTCTCTTGCGCCGTACGGTGGCAATTTGATTCAGTATGACGTCAAGTGTACATATATAAAAGCCTTGTACTTTATGTGTGAATGATGTTCGGTCAGTGTTTGTGTTCTACCCACATCTTTCTGACTAGGAAGGTGTGTGAAGTGTCTATACTTATAAAAGGCAATGTTTGCGTGCGTGTGTGCGATGCCTAGAAGAATCTATTGCACTTACAGCCATGGCATTTGGCACACAGGCAGTCTTAATGGCGACTCAATGCACCTCGAAGCCAGAATTTTAAAATTTAATCTAATAAAGTTTGTTTTGAATTTCCAACATAATTTACTGAATTTTGAGAATTTTTTTAATAATAGTCACTATTCCTTTATATTGCCTCCCTATCCCGAGAGATAGGGAATCATTTAAAAAAAATTTCCACTGCGTTAGAACGTTTCGCGAGATAAAATTTGAAAATAAGTAACTTTTAAAATGAATCATAAAGAAAAATAAAGGAAGAATAAATAACGATAAATTTAAAAAAATAGTTTAAAAATTGTTGTAGATAAATTTGAATGATTTTTCCCCGTTGCATATAATTATGAAACCAAACAGCTAGAGGAACGAAACATGGAATGAGATCTCAATACCAAATTTGGGAATCTATTAAATTTTGGCCGAAACCCTCCAAAGAAATTCTGTTTGTTTGTCTGTCTGTTAGCGTTTTCATGTCATTTGAAGGTCATACCAACATTGTGAAAAACTATATTGTTCATTTCGCTCGAAAAAAAACCCAGAAGAGCCATTTCAAGTAGTTTGAAATATCCACATGTATATATTTCAACTAACAGCTTTCAATGAATTTACCAGAAGAGCCATTTCAAGTAGTTTTTAGTACCCATATCTATATATTTCAACTAACATCTTCAATGAATTTTCTTCACGTTCAGTCCATTCTCTCAATCCTTATAAATGAGAATAAGAGACTTAGCAAAAATAACTGTGAAAATTTATTTAAGGAATTCTTAATTATTGTGTTAGTTAAAAAAATTAGTAATTTCTAAATTAAAATTTCTTTATAAAAATTATTCGAGTAAAAAATTTAATATTTTTTTTATTAACTAATTATAAAACTATTGAAAATTAATTAAAAAGATCCTAATTTAACTTATGCAGAAATCATTATCATGTAGTGTAGAATTTTACATTACAGCATCCCCACGGTGATTTAGCACGAATCGCAATTGGATGCCAAAAATATAATTCTGGGCTTTTCTGCCTTAACATTTCAGTTATACGATTCAGATAATTTAGTATTTTATAAAAATTAAGAATGTGTTTAATTTTAAAAAGTTACATGCATCTTCTCGTATATTTACGACCATCTCAACTAACAACAGCAAAAAATTAAAAAATATAAATTTGAAATTTCACACTGACACCCCATTTCATGATTTTTTTGTGTACTGTACGTACAATAGAAATAATAGATATACAAAACAAAAATTAAAAAAGAAAGAAAAGTATAGCAGATAAAGAAACGGCAGATTTAAACATAAACGATGAAAATACATCTTTTAGCGTACTAACGCAACAGCCTCAAGTGATTGCATCAACAGAAGTTTAAAACGATTAATATTTAAAACACATAAAAATTAATTTAGAAAGTGAAAAAGGTCAAAAAAGGAAGAAATGAATGAGAAATCGAATGGCGAACTTTATCGAAGACCACTCGCCATAAAGATTCCAAATTAGACAAGACTTTCTTTCAAGGGTAAGATTATAAACCAAAAGTATACCCTTTGTGGCCTGAATCCTGTCAATATGATCCAATATCAATATGAGAAACATTCTGAAAGATCAAGATGCAAAATCCTTAATGTATAATCAAAAGATACTAGAGAGTGTGTTAAATTCAACACTCTCTGCCGAATTTTTAGATGTTAAACAAGCAACGCCAAAGACACAGGAAGCAACAAAGAATTAGAAGCTAGCACCTAGCTCCATCTATGAAGAAAAATGCTAACTAATTAATCAGAATAAAAAAACTAATATTTAAACAGTTATAACAAATAAAATCAGAAAAACATTAATATATATTAATTAGAAATATTTTTCATACTCCTTTAAAATAAACTATTAACATTAATGAAAGATTTTGGGAATCCGTTGTCTTTAAGAATATTCTTTAAATTATCTAAAGCTTTAACTAATTTTGAATGATTATTACATATGCAATTTATTCTATTAATTTGAGAAAAAATGGAATTCCTTAAAATTTTATAATGAAGATTTGTATGAAAATTACAAAGTATTAAAGTACTTACAATAGAGTACGTATTATGTATTTTTCACCTTACGTCCAATAATCATAAAAAATATCTATTGAACTTTAGTTTTCCTGCGCAATTTCTATGACATCTTTGAACGAAAATAGTGTTTAAAATGATAATTCCGACTTTCGACCAGTTGGATTTACGTTCTGCCAGTCGAAAAGGAAGTCGCTCATAAGTCTAGGAGTCCCACATTAGTTTAATGAAGAATTGCTTTGTTGTTTGTTTGTATGCGGTTTCCTTCGTTGCCATCACTCAAATTCAATTATTTCTATATTGCAGCAAGGAAGCTTAAAAGTTAATTAGACATTAGCCTCGATGAAGCAAGGTAAAACTATTACTGAATTAAAGGAAAAAAAGTTTTAACAAATAATCATATAGGTTTTATTAGATAATACTTGATTCCCTTTTGTGCTTGTTAACGCAATTTTATGGAAAATCCTCAAATCTCAGTAGCATTGTCTTCAATCCTTCCTTTTTTGGTGTGGAAGCCTTTGTTAAATCCGGAAATTCAAAGAAGAATAGGAACGATCTCTATTTTTAGTAAGAATGAATCCTTGTAAAAATAATTCCTATTTTATGAAAAAGACTTTAAGGAATTTATCTTTTAAGCTGTATAGAAAAGTTTTCCCCTTTTCCTTATTCTTAAATCTACTTACTTCAAACTACAAGACACACACAACTTATGCTTTTCCTTCTCTCGTAAAGTATTTACTTCACTCTTTTTGGTAAATCTTTTATTGCTTTGTTCCGGTCTATACAGTTCCCCCTTATAAACCTGCATTTAATCCCATGTTTTGCTAACCAAGGCATCTTTATCAAAGCTTCCGACGATACTCAAGATTTGGGCTCTTTTATTTCCGAAGTTTTTTCTTTTCGAGTTGTTGTCATCCGGCGTTTAGTAATGCCAGATGGGACTTAGCTTTCTAGTTTTGATCAAATGAAACTGCTTGAGTAGCTTTTTAGTTGCTTAGGCCGGTGAATAGCTGGGAGCCAAGGAAACATGGCTAGTTGTGAAAGTATACTGCGAGTTTTATTGGTTGTTTCTGAGAAGTCTTGTTCTAATTGGAGAACTGTCTTGTTTGGGAAGTACTTGTTATGTGGAAAATAAATAATGCCAGTTCAGAGAAGGAAATAAAATTACTTTTTCTCTTGTGTTCAGAAGTTTAGATGTTGCACGCTGAAAGTGTGTCACATAAACATAAAATTTGATATTCCAGCATTTTATAATTCGTTTTCACGCAAACGCTTTAAGTATGACTCGTTTGTCCTTTTAAGAGAATATTTTTAACTGCTTATGTATGCATCGATATTTTAACTTAACAGAAAATTACTAATATCATAGCCCGGATCTCTCGGTAACGCTCTGATGTCACCAACCATAAAACTCGAGCCATAGCACTGAGAGACGTTAAACAGCATTATTTCATTGTTAGAGAACCTAAATTTCAGTCATTTTAAACTTAAAAGAGTAATTGTCGTTCTAATTTCAAATTTAATAGCTCTAAAATAGTGAAATAAAATTTGCTATCCATTTATATAAAATTTATCTAGCTATGATCAATAGTTTCCGAGAAAGTTTAAATTATATTAATCATATATTTCAAATTAATTTCCTTTTTTTAATAGAAAGTAATAAATTACGTCAGTGGTATATCATGCGCGTGATATAGTTTGGACGCCACGATGCATCTCATTATTTAGTGCAATCGTGATAATATAATTTGATAATATTCTTTGGCAACGTTAAAATTTACACAAAGACATCTGAAGTACAAGGAAAATTGTTAAACAACGAAAAATACTTCACACTGAATGTTGTTTACCAAGAGGTTTTTTGAATAAAGAAATATGTAAATAATATGTAAATAAAAAAGATAGTTCCTGTCATAATACATATGTTTATTTTGTTTTCAATCAATGTTAAAGATTTCTCTCGCATATATGCATATATTTAAACGCGTCAGAGTTGACGGGAAATCTCTCGAATGAAGAGGCAATTTACACCCGTCATACAATGGCGGGTGATTTTCTAGTATATAATAATGTCTCCTTAATGCATTGTGTTGAGTTTGTATTTACATAAAAGAATTACAGTTTTTAGTATTGCATAATTCGATTCTATCTGAATCTCGTAGGCAGAATCTTTTAAATAAAATAGATTATTTTTTATATCTATACATTTTTAGAGGTTAGAATAAAAGTTCTCT
Organism: Araneus ventricosus; assembly: GCA_013235015.1. NCBI lineage: Eukaryota > Metazoa > Arthropoda > Arachnida > Araneae > Araneidae > Araneus > Araneus ventricosus. Next base: position 19,687 of record BGPR01011559.1, on the reverse strand, counting down.
CGTAATATATTCTTGCTGCTTGTGTTTTCGGAAAATTACATACTATATACGTTGAATGTACTTCACATAAACAATAAATTGCATATTAGAGAATTCTAGGGTTTTCACAGGATAATTCTGTGTATATATGACTTCTTTTAAAAGAATATTTGGAAAATATTTCTTCAAATTTGATAAGTGATTTAATTATTTTTTTCTCTTCTTTATCAATTATCTCTTTTCATATATGGAGATAGTAAATAATAAAACACGTAAAAGGTAGTTAAAAATAATAAAATAGTATAAAAATGTTAATGATAATTTCCCAATATTTACTTTCAATTTGATTTAAAAAATTTAATGTTATTTATGGAAATTTGATTTAATCCATCATCATGAAAATATGGTGCATATCTATTGTTTAAAGAGCTCATTTATAGCAATTTTTGGAATAAGTATTATTACATCGTCACTTATGAATGTCGTTATATATGAATGCAGCAAAACTTTTTATTTAATTCATCTCCGTATCTATGAAATGTAAGGAATTCTATAAAAATGTTATTTAGGAATTCTAAAATTTCTTATTTTATTGCTAATTTGAAATTTTTGATGTCATATTTTTTTCAATTGAAAATACACAATTTAAAATTTCTTTTGATAATAAAATGTGAAACAAAGAAAACTGCAGTTACATTTCTCTTCCTGAAATCCCTACACACCATATTATACCCTAGAAAAACAAATTGTTCAACAATATCTTTACAATATCGTGAATTATTCAAAACACTGAAAAAAGTATTTGTACTACTGGCGGAACGTATTAAATAAAAAAAAATTTAAAATAATAAATAATACAATAAATGATACTAAAAAGAAAGAGAAATGAATAATAATTTGTCATTTCTTAATAAAAGTTTAAACTTTCATGTCATACATTTTCACCGTTTTTCTCTTTTGCAGCTCATATGAATAATGAAAATTAATAATATTGATATATCGTGGTTTTAGATGATTCTTCCTTTCTCTGAGATAAATATTTGATATTCTACATCTAATAACAAAACAAATCTCTGTCACCATCAAAGTCTCTTTTGTAACAAATAAAATGCTTTTTTCTTCCGAATTCTATTAAACTTTTAGTATCATTTTAGTGACAAATAATTACATATAGAAGTATTATAATAATGCATTGTTTTCTTTTTTGTTTGTGCTAAAATAATTTTAAAATAATTGACACCATTTGCAAAGTATATAAAGTTTCTGGCAAATACATATTCCGAGAATGACTTTAGACGTGTTTCTAAAGTTACAGACCGAGTACTATGAAATTAAACTTTCACTTATATAAACTTTTCATTAAATGCAATAACGAGAGGACTAAAATCTTTTAAAATTCATCTTCAACTTATTAAAACAGTATCATTATCTACAGAACTATTTTTAAAAGAGTTATAATATATATCGTGTAGCTCTGGCAATACTATCGACTTTAATTTTTGGTGATCATCATAGAAATATCATGATGAAATTTGTAAAAGTCATTATGTTACATCATTCATTAAGTTATTTTAACTTCCTAAGAGAAGGCGGAAAGAGATATCTATATTACTGTACAAATCACAGAAAAGAGTAGAAGGAAATAACTGTCTCCGAAATCTTACAAATTCGTCCTTATATTGTCTTCAATTTTTTCAATGTAAAAATTACCTCAAACCTTTCTATATCTGTACTAAATCTAAATTCATGTTTTTTTTCCAACTATACTGCTAAAGAAAATCTAAAATATTATCATCAGCAAAATTTTAAAGCCGAATAAATCGCTGACATAAATTTGGCTATTACCAAGATAATATTAAAAGATTTTTCTTCAAGCTTATTGCAACAAAAAATGTTTCCACTTTATTAAAAGGAAAATGAATACATACTATCTGAGCAATTTTTTAACGTTTATATGATATTATTTGCAAGTAAAAAGGAAATATATGAGCACATAGAATGCTAACTAACTAGACTATCTAGATAGATTGGCTAGATAGACTAACCAGACTTGTACCTTGGCTACTAACAAGATAATATTAAACGATTTTTTGCAGCGGATTCGAATCAAAAGATTCGGACCTTGATTCTGACCACCATGCTGCTGATGTTCATCGTGCCTGGCTCGTCGTAATTGTGAACCAGCTTGTGGCAACTTGAGGATTTACCACCAGCGGAGTAGTATAGGAAGACTTTCAACCGAGAACTCTTTCTCTTTTGCCTTTTTCGTTCCAGGTTGTTTACACCCAGTTCCTCTGGTGACTGATGTTTTCTTCACCTGTATTTTGGAGTCCAAGGGCTTACCGTAACATCTTGAATCGTCATGACATACCATTTTTAATATCGTTGTTTGTATTAACTAAATTATTTTATTTATCCAGCAGCGCCTTCTGGTGTGTGCAACATACACCCCACATGCGCCACATTTTCACTGAGCATATGGTAACAAAAAATCCCACCTTCTCACTTTATTAAAGGGAAATTGCATACATAATATCTGAGCAATTTTTTGACGTTGATATGATATTATTTGCCACTAAACCGACACTGCATGAGGAAAATGAATGCATGTGTATTACAGCAGGATTAAGTTTTATGTAATTTATAGTGCTATGAACAAGAAAATAATGAGAATTCGAAATATAAATATGGGTGTTTTAACCATCTGGCTGCGGAATTTTTTAACCCGCTAATTGGATGCAACGTTTGCAAAAAAAATGGTCAAATACGTTTAAATAAAGCAAAATGTTATTTATGTGCAAGCCTTTATTAGTATAATACGATTCAACGCTTGCGAAAATCGCAGGATACAGCGGAAAATAGACTTACTTCCAACCCTTGGGAAACGAGGGATAAGAAGTCAGAGAATTAATGACTTTGTTCTAGCAAAATAGACGAACAGAATATTATTTTTAAAGTTATTATTGCTTTTTCTTTCATTCCTTTAGAGTCCTATAATATTATTTTATCATTTCGCCAGGTTACTATGCTTGAATTTGATGCGCATACGTTGTTACTTTAGCTGGTTTCTGCTGTAAGGTACATATAAATACAGCGATGAACAGAAAGTGTCCCCAGGAAAATGATTTTGCCTTTTAAACAGAATGGACGAGAGATGATATAAGAAGTGAATGCTGTATTTAGAACATTGGTCCATCAGTTATGTGGAACGCAAGAGAAGCATCTGTTAATTCGCAAAAAAATAATTACGAAATGACTTGAAATAGCTAATACAACTACAGATGCTGATGTATCAGCAAGGCAAATTACGTGGATGTCTCCATGACACAGCCTACCCCAGCGTTTCTCAAACTAATTCAAAATTCAATTTGTATACTACTTCAGATCTTTATATTCAGATTTTATACCTCTTTAGATAAATATTTATGGAAAACGCACAAATCGTAGAGAGTTAGAAACATACCTTTCTAGGATCTCCACCGAAATTCCTGATGTTGTCCTTGACCCACTGAAGAGCACACAGTTGGTCCCACAAACCATAATTTCCTTTTGAATCGGTTAAGATGTCATCTGATAGCAAATCCAGCGCCATGAATCCCAAAGTGTACAGCCTGTAGTTCATAGACACGAAAACCATGTTCATTTTTCGTGCCAATTTGGCGCTTGGACTCAAGCCAGGTTCGTTCCCATTGCCGAACTGCAGGAAGCCACCGTGTATCCACACCATGACTTCCAAACCTGTCCTCTGTAAATAAAAAGGAAAAAACAGTGTCATTAGCAACATATAAACAGCAATATCAGTTCACATTAGTTGATTATAACTTTTTCAATCAGTTTAATTAGTTTCAAATTCGGGGGAGTGGCCTTGGATGGAATGGGCGATGTACGACTGGAGTGTTTTCTCCTGGCAGGGTCACCCAAGGCGTGAAGGCCATTCCATTATACCCAGCTAAAGCATAAAGGCAATGGACAAAGTCAGACTTTTTCCCTCGGGCGTCCAAGGTCTAGTGCCAACAGAAGCTGCACTGATGCTATGAATTTTTGGTACTTTTCTGTTATAATGACATCACGCGTTTTTTACCCAAATTGGCACGCGTTGGCTTGTTTCTTTCTATACGTCTGGTCAAGGTACTTTACTTTACGCTACGACACACCCTTAACTCCAGAGATAAGAATCTCCGGTTTGCGGTTTGGATGGGTGCGTAGAGTATCTTTATTGATTCCACAAAAAAAAATTACATCGAGTTAACAAAGTGTTACATTGATTTGGTTTACATTATTGCCTATAGTGTTAACAATAATTTCTTTACAGGCGGAGCCTTCCTTACAGAGACGCGGCTACTATTGTTTGACATACAAGATTATGAAAAGGGAACATATAGAAACACAAAACAAGAGTAAAATAATATGTTTTAATTACATACAGAGAAGTTAAACATTTTAGAATGTTGAAACAAATATTGCTACATACGACGCTGCTGTAAAGTAAAACTATTTTGTATTGTTGTTTAGTTATTAATGTTTATTTTATATTTATTATTGTTATTATTATTATATTGTTATTATTATTATTGTTATTATTATTATATTGTTATTATTATTATTGTTATTATTATTATATTTTTATTATTATTGTTGTTATTATTATTATTGTTGTTGTTATTGTTATTATTATTGTTATAGTTATTATTGTTTATTTTATATTGTTGTTTAGTTTATACTGATTAAGACTACAAAAAGGTGTTAATAACTGTGAGATACGCTGAGTAAAATATGATTATATATATACATGGATAGAAGTTAAATATTTTATGTCATTTGAACAAATTTAATTACTTTGGTGCTGTTATTTAATTTTAAAAAGATTAAATACTTTAAATTTTTTGAAAGTGTTAAATACAATGAGGGATTAGATTAACTTTAGTGAAGAAAAAGTATAAGCTTTTTTGTTACGCTTAATATTTATATGTTTAGGGTTGCATATTAAATTTTACTTCTGACGCGGTAGCGAAACTAAAAAGTCCCCGTCGCTAAGGAAACTGTAGGATGTTTTATAAGTTAATAAATTTTTACCACATGAGATGTCGCAAGCATCGATTGTAAGATTTTAAACAGAAGAAATTGGTTGAACTATACAAATGCCGCAGGATAAATAGTGCTCGAGAGAACTTATGCATCATTTTTGCTACTTGTTTACTATAGCTTCTCACCTGTTTACGAGAAGTCAAAAGTTTTTATTTATTTTAACAAAGGAAAAAATATTTTCGCATCTAGCTGCCAATATGCTAAGCCTAGCTTTGCTATTTATTTTTAGCCGAGAAAAGTGAAATTATTTATTTGAAATGAGTGAAAAATAGTTTTTTTTGGTTAATTGTTTTTACATTAGAATTTCATTATTAACTCATTTAATTAAAGATAATTCCATTCTATGCATTTTGCACAGTTCAATAGCAAATGTAAGACAAAAACCGCTATTTTTTAATAAAAAAAGAAATGTCAGCAGTGCAAATATACGTTAGATTTGAATTTTCACAAGTATCTAGTGCCCTATAAAAAGGATTAATTATTATTATAATAATATAGTAAATAATAATATTATATTATAGTAAATAAAATAATATTGTAAACTATAATATTATTAATAATATTAATATAATTAACAATATAATATAATTAACAATAATATTATAGTAAGCTATAAAATTATTGTTTCTAAATTTTATTTTTATGAGAATATAAAACCCTTGTTTTTGTATCACATGATTTTCATTTTCATTTTTTACACAATTCCTTAATCATAAGAAACCAGAATTTTGAGTTCTTGTATAAGAAGAAACATATCCATTTGTAAAAGAATACATACATAATCGATATGTAAAAACATAAATCATAAAATTTTCAAATTTAAGAAATAATTATTCGATTTTTTTTATCTTTTGACGAAATATTTTACCTGGGTTTATAGGAACGAAATATTTAGGGTAAAACGAAATATTTCAATGTGAAACGTGTTGCAGAAAAGTTAATTCCCCGGTTAATAGGCTAATAAATAAAAATTATTTAGTCATTTATTCAGTATTGGGGATTATATTCCCCAAAACCTTTCATCGTTCCATTGGAAATAAAGTTCATAATTTTGTTCTGAATTGTTCCTTCAATGATATAAGGTTTCACAAAAGCACAAGAAAACTTTGACCGAATATCTCTAATATTTTTCCAATTATTTTGTTTCTTTTTTATTGTAAATAAATAGATAAAATTGCCTATGTTTTCATTTACTTTTAATTTTATTTATTATTTGAAATATTTCGTAAATTTTACTTAAGAGTTACATAGCGATATTGGAATTATTTTCCCTGAAAATCGATCTTTTAAGAATTTTTTCCGAGGAAACCTGAGGCTGCATATTATTCGGTTGAAATCTGACAAATATACAGCTGTTTTTCCTCGATCAATAAATTTTAAAAAACAGTAATTTCCTGAGAGTAGAGTTGAAAGTTTTAAAATAGTACAGGTCATTAGGATCCATCCGCAGAATTTTTCTAAGAGAATTAAGATTTAAAAAAGAAATGAGAGCCAGCTTGAAAATAAATTTTGTTGACATTGATTGAGTTTTGATAACAACTTAACCCCTTAAAGATAATTAACGACACAATATTTCTCAAACCAAATTACATAATCTAATGCATGTCAACGATAAATACGAAAGAAAAATAAGGGAACAAATCACCTCAAAAATTGCTCAATGATATGTGTCATCCGCTATATTCAGCACCAGCGCGATAGAATTTCCGTGTCATTAACCTTTTACGCGTCATTAGCATTTTTTTACGTCCCATGAGAAAGAAAAAATCCGGAAAATGCAATAATCCAACGTAGAAATTAGGTACTGATAAACGGTATTTTTATGCTGCTGGTGTCATGTGGGTCTTAAGCTAATAGCTGTTTTCAATAAAATCCTTGCATATTTAGTTAAGCTTTTAAAGGTTCCCATAATTAGCAGGTAGCCGCCTTTAATAGAAGTATAACTCAATAAGTAAATTTGCTTCCGAATTAGTATCCTTGAATAAATAGTTATATTCGAATTTTTTTAAATCTTTATATAAACAAAATATATCTATATACAGAGTGATCATAATTAAAGTTGCACTTTCAAAAGGCTGTAAAAAAAGAACCACTGGCCAGAATGACATGATATTTCATCTGAGTATACGTGAAGCAATGCGAATTTGTTTTGCGAATTAAAAAAATAGTTCAAAAGCGATAGATGGCGCTGTACTCGTGATAAGATCCTAAAAAAATTGCTTTAAAAGATATGCTAATTTTAGATGCTAATTAAAAGACGTGACATGCTCACCGCACATTACTGTGATGAAAAGAAGGGGAACATGCAATTCCTGTTATTCTGCGACTGAGAAGGTAGTCAACTACTGAAGAATTTGGCTCTGCTTGTGAATTTTTTTGAAGAACGGTGACTGTGCGGCAATTGTATTGAAGAAATTCCGGACATTAAAGGGTTTAAGAAGCGGCTTGGTTCGATGACTGCATTCGTTCTGAAGAAGATAATTTATAAATTCGAAAAGTCAGGTTCATTCGGCATGAAATGTGGCAGAGGAAGGAAAGCAATTCCTTCGATATCAATGGAGGATGTGGCTACAGCATTGCAGGAAGCGTCAATCAGTGCTTTGGGAACATGCACTTCACGGGGAATTTCCCGAGCTTTAGATCTGCCTGCCAGCACGGTTCGTAAAATTTTACGAAACATCCTGCAATGCTATCCATTTAAAATTACGCATGTTCAGGAGTTGGTTCTTGCTGACCTGCCAAAACGAGAAGCTTTTGCCCTGAATTTCTTGCTCGGATGGAAGTGGACAATGCATAGCCAGGGAACGTTTTGTGGAAACACGAAGCCCATTGCCATCTCCAAGGTTCTGTCAATAATCAAAATTGCAGAATATGGGCAAGAGAGAATACGTTCCAAATGCAACCATTGCCACTTCATTCTCAAAAAGTCACTGTATGATGCGAGTTGATGGCAGCATTTATTGTTGGCCCTTTCTTCTTCGAGGATATTGGTCCTTCGAGTCCTGTAACCTGTACAGTCAATGGGACACGTTATGAATCTCTTTTGCTCAACCAGCTCATTCCAACACTGCGCGGATGTGTGGATAGCACAATATTTATGCAAGATGGCGCTCCTCCGCATATAGCAACACCAGTGAAGCAGCTGTTGAATCTGCATTTTGGAAATGACAGAATTACCAGTCGCCATTTCTTAAAGTCATGTTGCATGAAAGAAAAAGATTGTTTGGAGCAATACTCGGAGTTTTCAGCCATGATCATATGAATGACAATAAAGCTGGTTCCAACATTTTCATATTAAGCCAACTTGAAGATACTTGATCATCCGAAGTTGGAGTAACTTGACACTATATTTTCTTAGAAGTCAAATTTTCGGATCGGAACCTTCAATTCTAGATTTCGAAGCTTAGACTCTCCACCAAAACGCCGAGACCCTCTTATATCACAGAATAGAACCTCACTCCGTACCCTTATGCATAGAATGATTTGAATCCTTAAGATTCTAACTCGCCCATTTTTGGTGAATCATCTGTGGTTCTAGAATTTGTTTCTGAGCCAGTTCTTATGACTTTCTTTAAAAATATTTTAAGAGTATAAGTAGTATTTAGAACATGATTGAATTTATAAGAGTTAAAAATTAAAAAAAAATTATTAAATCATCTTGTGGCGATATATGTTTTATTCCTAATTCTACAGAATTCTGTTTGCAAATTAGGAAAAGCAAATGGCTTTTAAAAGAATGTATACAAGTTTAAACAACTATTATATAAATAATTAATGAGATACATCAATGTTTTATAACGTAAATTAACAAAAACTGGTTGAGAATAATGCAGTAGTCAGGTAACTATAGACAATTTTTTACGTTATTGTTAAAACGTTTACGTTGCAGACTCTGTTAATAAGCTGCAAACGATCGCATACTTTTTCAATGGATGTTTTCAACTCATCGATTATAGCTGGACTTGAGTCAGAAGCATAATGTTTCAGGTATCCCAATAAAGAGAACTCCATCGGGTTGAGATCCAGTGAGTGGTGGTGGAGCTCTACTCTAGCTCTTTCTATCGATTTGATGACCAGAATGCCGTCATGATAGACCTTAATCACAGTGAAAGGTGCTAAACTTCATCTTTTTGGAAGTACTATACATCATTTTCAAATCACTCTTCAGAAATTGTCACACTCTATTCATATTGTACACTTCCTGGCAAAATTATTAGACGCACCACATATTTTAAATGCATTTATTAAATAAAGCGTATTTTTTATTATATTTGTTTCTGGTGTGGTAATTAAGAGTTTTACTACAGAATAATTGCTATAAATAATAACATTTTTTAATATCAAATCAATATTAATTATTTTTCATCAAGTACAAGTGAAGTGATAGTAAGATGTTTTAATATATATTTAGTCTGGTCGCCCTTCGCCGCTATTAGGACCTTGACTTTCCAAGGCATATTGTTGATGCATGATGTCACATCTGCGGATAGTAATTCCTAATGACGAATGCGACTGAAAAATATCTCATACTTTCGTGCACTTTCATATATATTCTAGATCATGTGCCTTGTAGGTATTACCAAAACTTCCTAGAAATGTATTTTTACCACGAGCCGTTGGCGTATCTACGTAAAGAGGTCAAGCTAAATAAAAATATTTGTGTTATATTATAGGTACTATCTATACTAAGTGTGTGTGTGTGCGTACGTGTGTGTGTGTGTTGCCGCTCCACAGGACAGACCGCTAGACCTAGAGCTACGACATCTGGCACGAACATTCTTTAAAGGGTGGGAATGTGTGCCCCTCGGAGAATTTTTAAAAATTTTTAATTCATTAAAAATTAAGCGAAATTTTTGCGTTTTTTCTTCATAACTTCCTCAAATATTACAGTACAAAAATCACTTTTACGCCATCTGAAATTGCAAGCAATTACATTTTCAATTATATCAATTAAGTCTCTGTACAGTTTTTTCTCTAATTTTAATAACCTTTTAAAAAATAGCTTTTGCATAATTTACAACAATAATTTCCATTGTTCAATACCAATTCAAACCGTTTTCCTTGTTTAAACAGATATTTATTTGCATGTTTCTCTTGCACTGTTGAAATCTAGGATAATGTACTACTAGATTTTACTTTCTTTTTTTATTTCATCAATTTATTCTGTGAAATCTGTAAAGAATCCTCAAGATAGTAAGTATATTAGGAAATACTCCAGTAAGCTGAACACTTTTGGTTCGTTCTTTTCTCGTGTTTTACAGTGACCTTTCACTTATGCGCGGACGCAGGGGACAGCGAAAAAAACGCGCATAAGTGAGAGGTCACTGTAAAACACGAAAAAAGAATACTCCAGTAACTGAACCAAAAGTGTTCAGCTTACTGGAGTATTTCTTAATATACTTACTATCTTGCGCGCATAAGTGAGAGACGCGCGTAAGTGAAAAACCACAAAAGGGAGCTTAAAAGTGAAACTTCAATACATTGTACATATATTGTTAATTAATACTATGTTTATACTACTGAAAAATGCAAATAAGATTAATTTCAAAATGCAAATACGTGTATAACTTCCGTTAATTATTTTTTAAGAACACAAAGAAAATGGAAATGCTCCCGATTTTTTAGAATCTCTCTCAATGTCGATTCTGGGACATTAAAATGATCAGCTAAAAGCTTTTTTCGAGGTGCAAGGATTTTCTTCGAATTTTTTAATAACATCCATTTTAAACAAAAGCGACAATTTCGTTCTTTTCGTCATTTTAAAACGCAACCATCTAATCAAAACTCCAAAGATGTTTCTTTCTTTAGCGATCAATGCAACGTGGTACGTACCATACTAACCTCTCTAATTGGCTGCTGTATAGATAAGACTTTCACTGACGTCAATCACAAGAACCCCCACGTACACCCCTGTGTATAAGTTAGAGGAATGTGTTCCTGGAATCTGAACAATAGAGGAAGGGTGAGGGAATGCATTTCTAGAAGCAGAGCAAAAAGGGCTTTTGTTCTGATGAAAAAAAAAACTATTTGAACTAAGAAAATTTTTGCGACGCGTATAAGTGAGAGGTGCTTTTTTAATGCGGCGCATAAATGAATAGAGTTAGCATTGTTTTCCTATATCCCAGGCCGGGACCGCGGGAAAAATGCACGTAAGTGAAAAACGCGCAGAAAAGAGAGCGCGTACAAGTGAGAGGTCATTGTAATTCTTTTTAGCAGCATGTCTTAAGCCAATTAACATGCTGCTGGACATAAAATGTGCCTCGCCATTTAAATGTTGAAGTCAAATAAATATTTTACATGAGAAATAAGAAAGTAAAGTTGGCGCCAACCAACGAAAAAAAACGCGGGTTAAATATCGCAATATGAACTTTAAAATTACTTTGTTAGGGAAACTATGAATATAAACTTATGAATA
>BGPR01011558.1:34116-48112 GCA_013235015.1 Araneus ventricosus | reverse complement strand
AGACCCTACCACACTATTAGAATTGCGCCAGCATAGCTCTAATGTGATTACCTCGAAAACGCATCTTCAAGTCGTTTATTAATGGATTTCAAATTCAAATATTATTTAACACTTACCGTTTCCACCTTAATTTTTAATTACACTAGTTACACTTTTTTTTTATCATCATTCCTTATTTTTTAAATACACTCATTTCCTTTTTTATCATCTTTTATTAATTTTTATATACACTTTAATTTTTAAATACACTCCTTTCCTTTTTTATCATCATTCCTTAATTTTTATATACACCTTAATATTTTATATTACACATTAATTTTTAAATACACTCTTTTCCTTTCTTCATCATTTCTTTAATCTTCATCGTTTCCTCAATGTAGTTCGCTTTCATCTTTGTTTTCCATCGATTTCCTAATCTTCATCGAAACTCCCCCAACCTCAGAAGTAACTTGATATTTTCGTAAACATCCGGACCCTACATGACGCGTTTAGTTCATTCCTTTGTAACGTCTCCCGTTGGCAGCATCTCTCAGTTTTACGTTCGTAAATTCATTTCTTTTATTTGTATTTCATTCAAATTCTTGGTTTATCATAATGTTCGGGGTAAAGGACAGTGTTTTTAGCTTTTTGCTAGCACTGTTCGCAGAAAACATTATGATTTCACTAATTTTTTAGCGGTTCGTATAGATTTTACTTACCCTGATGAGCATCTATACGCTTTTACCGATTAACTACAGTCTCTCCATTTTACTTCAACATTTATTGATTTTCATGACATTGATATATATATATATATATATATATATATGGTTTCAATTGGAAAAATGCTTTTACCATGTAAAGTACCCCACCTGATTCTAGTATATTTTTTGTTAATAATGTTTTTTATAGAAGCTTTACGCTTTTACCGATTTACTACAGTCTCTCTATTTTATTTTAACATTTTTTGACTTTCATGACATTGATATATTTTCCACAAATCTTCTTGAATTGCAGCATTTTTGCGCATTCGTTGCGTTTGTGTTATATATTTCTATATTATTTTATATTCCCCCCTTATATATATATATTTCCCTTTTGTTTATTTTCTCTTTTTAAGAACTCTCGGCTTTTTCTTACCGCAGATTTTTTCATGACATTTTGTTTTATGAATGTTTATGTTGTATATGTCGCTTTTACAATTTTGATATGTTTGTTTCTTATTTGTTATATATATATTGCTATTTGCCATTGTGTCTTGAATGTTTTTGAGTTTTTGTTTTGTGTTTCTAAGTTGTTTTGATATATATATATATATCGTGTTTTCAAATTTGTTTGCTGGTCAGTGTAGAACATTTTTTTGCAGTCAGCTGACCTTCTCACAAGTCAACAGACTAGGCAAAATTTTCCCAAATATGTTTAGATTGTGTTAAAATATGTGGTTTCTTACCAATTTGTTTAAGACTGCTTTCAAATTTAAAAATAGATTTTTCGCAAGATAATGAAACCAACTATTTTGAAGGTGACTGTCAAATAAATAGATTACTTCAAGCTGTAGTAATATTTGTTACATTGAGGTTATATAAAAAGGAATGGGTATTTTGAGAGGGGAATGGAGAAGATCAAAAACCTGCAGTGTCTGAGGGCCCTTACAGGGCTTAAATCTGCTCTGTTTCCCAGATAGCAATTTTAGTTTGGAGCAATCTTGCTCTGTAAGCTTGCAAGAGAGAGAGAGCTGGAAACAAGTTAACGCAAACAAATTAATCACCACGCGTCAAACTTGTCACAAGCTTGCCGCATCAAACTCGTTGCAAACTATAGCAAAAACAGAGCACGAAGACAACCTCGGACATCTTCACAGCAAACTTGTTTTGCAAGTGGGTTGGTCGATTATGTTTTGTTATTTTTCAGGAAGATTGCTTCAAAGTTGCCACGTCCAGTTTGTCATGACAAGCTAAGATCAAGAAAAATCAAACTTGCTGTAAGTGTACAGGCTGTCTGGGAGACGGCGTATCCTCCCCTTCCGAAATTCGAATATCGTAAACGACGGGGTTTGTTTACTATCTTCTGCACTTCATCCTGATGGTTTTGTCTATAAGTTCCTAAATCGATGAAACATACATTCGCGGAAAGAACAGAAACCACCCAATATTATTTTGCTGTTGTTTGTAGTATCTTAAAACAAAAAATACCACTTTACAGGGATGAAAGTATATTGAAAGATTCTGCAATGAAATATCTCTTAAAATGTCATCTACACATATAAAACTGTACTAATAAAAAAATTTATTGCAATATCGTATTTTCAAGTCGTAAATATATTTCTCAAGAAAAATTACCTGAATAAATAAATTTTGTTTAAAATTTCAAGTATAGAATGGAAGATATTCGCTTTATTTGTTCTCAATATGAAAGTGGTCTTCTCCACGTTTATATAGGGAAGTTCTTTATTCTGGTTGAAATGTCGGCATTAGATTTTAATTCATTTCTCACTTCAAATACCCTCTTCAAAATAATGATCTGTATTTAAAACAGATAATTACTTGATGCGATAAAAAATTCAACAGAAAAAATGAAGCCTACAGAAATGAAATGACTTTGGCGAAAACATGAAGCTCCTCAAAATATTAGAATTTTTTCGCTATCTCTGTTAGGAGCGGAGATATACAGAATGTACTAGAGCAGTGTTTGCCGACGTGGGGCATACGTTCCACAGAGAGGCAATTTGATTTCTAAGGGATGCAATTTGAAAATGGACTCTTCAAGAGTTTTAAAGCAACTGTTTACTGTGATTTAACTAGTATATATAGATTGTCGCATCAAAACGGCACATTTTTTCTTTGAATTTACTCTCAAATAATTTTCAAAAATATATGCAAAAATATAGATTTAATGCACGCATCCTTTTAAAAAATGGCAAAATTAAGAACATTTATTCTGACTAACCCTCATAACCGTATAGCTGCGATGAACGGTCTCCTTTCTGTCTTTCATACTAACAATGCCTCTCCAGAGAATCAATAGAATGAGGTCATCTTGAGGCGAATTTGAAAGCAAAACATAGTTTCAAATTAAATCAGAAGAACTCTAAAGTAACAATTTTTTTAAAAAACCAACATTTAAGTCTCTATTTACTGCTAATACTGCAACTGTGAATCTTACTCTTCAGGCTAGTTATCAAATTTCTTTACTTAACGCTAAGACTGGAAAATTTCATGCTATATAAGAGAATTTATTCAAGCTAACAAAATTAGCATTTCTTACATCATTTCTGGAAGAAGATGACAAGACATGAAAGCTATGGCAATCAGTGGAAACACTGTTAGAAGAAGAATGGAGGAAATGAGTGAAGGTACTGAAATGCAAATTGTTGAAACGCTGGAAACAAAAAAAATTCTCAGTGCAAATGGATGAAGCAACTTTAAGAGACAGTAAGGCCGTACTCATAACTTAAGCACGATATATTGATAAAAGTGCTTGTGCTGAAGAAATGCTGTTTTGTGAATAATTTGAAATCACCTTTACTACGAAATAATTTATAATAAGCTAAAAATTACTTATATGGGAATAATATACTAAAGAAAAATGTACCATATTGTAGTGCAGATGGCGCTAAAGATTTGATTGGCAAGAAAAATGGCTGCTTAAAGTTTATGAAAGATGAGAATCCGGAAACGCTTCTCGTGCATTGTGATATTCATAGGGAAACTTGGTAGCTACAAATATTTTTCCTGTTCTTAATAAAGTATAAAAATCAGCTGTAACATTTATCAATGATATTAAAGTTAATGCCAAATGTGATCATCTCTTAAAGCTATTTTGTTAGAACTGAAAAGTAGACAATATGCGAGTTTTACTTCTCACTGCAGTAGGATGAAGTTTATTATGGTAACATCTCATTTATCCTTTTTAATCTCATATTTAAAAATGATGAATTGATTTTTTTAAGAATTCATGATTTTTATGTTTTGATAAAATTCAGTGCAAGTAAGGTCGAAATTATATTTTATATTCACAATGAACTTTAAAACTTACAATTAGTTTTATCTGTAATCACTTATTTTCGTCATTTCACTAAGAATACATTCGATAGCTTGGCTAGTTTCTGGCAAACACTGACAATAAACTAATATTTTTTCAATATTCTTAAAAGAAACATTTTCATTAAAGCCTGTAAATATTTAATTAAATATATTAGATAATGGCACAGAATTTAGAATCCAATGGACACTCTTTTATTTTGTAGTGTAGTGTAAGACAAAGATCCATGAAACAGTGTGTCTTCTACCAGTGGCTTATCAACTATTGGGCAATAGAGGTATAGAACTCCCTGGCGACAGTTTTAGGGACACCATTGGGACAGAACTTTATTGCGACACTTTTTAAAGTTGAATATCACTGAGAGAGCAAAAGAATAATGTTTTGCCCGGACATCATTTACTCTCACTGAACCACTGATGATGATTAGGGGCGAAAAATACCGTCACATTATCCGCCCGGAGGAAGTTACACTCCCTTTGCCATTGTATTCAACGAAACTTTATTCGGTATAATTCTAAAAAATATAATCCTTGCAATCTTTAATGTTGTCCTGTGTGGTTTGAATATTTAATGGAATCCAATCAAATTTTAAACTGAATGTGTCCTTGTTGGATTGCAATTATGCGTCATTCTTTTCGGCTTTGCCAGTAGTATTTAAATAATTAATATTTTCGCCACCAAAGTTTCCTTCATGTCTTGTGGCAATTTTTAACTTTTCGACGAATTTTTTTTAAGTTTTGTCAAATTTCAAAATAAATCATTTTCCTTTTCTTGGCGATTAACTAAATTGGGAATTGCTTTAATTGTTATGCACTTTTTTAATGTTTAGTTGTTTAATACTGCTCGCAATTTAAACGGTTGAAGCTCTTTGGTGTACTCAGGTTCGGGCGTCCTCTGACTGGGAGAATTTTCTTTGTGTAAAGATAATTGGCTTGTCTGGCAATTTTTAAGACAAGAAGGCCATGCGTCTGCGGGGTCCGCTTGGCGGTTTTCTTACATTCGGCTCTCGTCCCTGCAGATGCACCGATGAGTCGAGAAGAAGAGAAGAACATAGTTGTCTGCAATATAAAGCTACGAAATTCATCTATTATTGAAGTGACAAGAAGAGTGTACAGAGATGTAATTTTAGCAACAAATAGTGATTAATTTACCTACGATTAACTGCCGCGAACATTTGTATAAAGTAATGAAGAATTGCTAAGAGGCAAATAATATAATTCACGAACTTTGCCAGTAATACTCATGGACATTCAGCGAATTCCAGCCCAATCTTCTTCGTTGGCTATAATTCTTCTTCGTTCAATATAAGCATGCATATATAAGCTCGCTAACTCATTCTACCGATCCTATTCACGAGAGATCTAAGGGTTTATTTTATTTTTTTAAAGCAATTAATGCATTGAAATACGTTTCCTTTTTCAAACTCTAAATTTTTATAGAGTTAATTTTTAATTTTTGATAGAGCTAATATGTCATTTTGAAAGTATGCAGCAAAAGTGTAAAAATGATTTAATGTATTAAATTTTGTATTATAAGATCTCTCTGTTTCGCCATGTGTATCAGCAAAATCGTTTTTGTTAACATATTGTATTATTATAAATAATCAAGAGTAATCTATTCTTGTTAAAGGTGGCAAAATAATTCATTCAATTTTGTAAATGAGAGTATATTAGTCAGGAAGTCAAATCTCTTGTCTTTTATCTATTAGTGCAAATATGCAATGTACTTATTTTCAGGAATGTCTACCACTGTTGGCCATGTGTTCCAGACAGAAAAAAGGTGGATACTAATTAATAGAGTGAAAATAATTGTACTAATCCCACAGTTATAATAATTCTCTGTAGACTCATTTGTGCGCCAACATAATAGTACCGTTCAATGTAATACAATTCTAATATATTTTAAATACGCATCTGCAGTCCGACAACCCGTTAATGATGTCCTTCCTCTCCCCCAATTGATACTAAAAATATGTCCCTTAAATTCGACCACTTTTTTTTTCAAAATAGTACGTTTAATATCTTTTTCCGCTCTTGTAATAGCAACAAAATATTTTCATTTCTTTCTGCTGTCCTTGTTTTGAAATCGCAGTTGATTTATTCGTACTGTTGGTATCTAGAACAAAGCTCTCCCATCCTTCAAATTATTTTGAAAATCATCCTGTATTTTCAAAATATTATTGTCTAATATCGATGACACGTTATGCGCAGAATAAAGCAATACTTCTGTTCCTTTGTTATCAAATATATTTGTAGAACATGTTCAATAGCAGACCTTAACGCTCCCGTGTGGCACCATATCCAATAATTAAATGTTAAGCACGAATTAATAAAATTTCTTTAATTCATTAACCAGCATTTTGTGTTTACAAAAAAGGAAAATATTTGGTTATAAATGTTTTATATGAATTAGTAGATAATGGAATGCAGCCAGTGTAATAAGTGAGGCGCAACCACTTCCTATAAACACGCTTTTCCCATATTTGTTTTAGTTTGGCAAAGACGTTATAATTTTTACATTCGTTTGCTTTCCTCCAAAAATGGTACTTGTATTGTCCGCGGAAAATCCAAGTAATTTACAATCCAAATTATGTTTTCTCAAAACTTCCAAAATATATTCAGCAACTATGTCACATGTTTCACCTGGAAAATCAATTACTTATAATGTTCTTACGTAGATGCCGGATAGATATGAAAAATTTCTAACGATTAAGTGAATAGTTTTATTTCCTTGTGGTTTCCAATAAATCAGGCATGTGATTCACCAAATGCAAAAGAGAAGAAATCCAAAAATGCGACACGTAACAACGCACGAAGGAAAAACATGCAAAAAGTGTGAATTAAATAGTCAATGTACAGAAGCAATTATCAAAACTACAGCAATTGGCTTTAATATTCATTTCAAAATATTTATAAAAGTAAGAAATCTTTAACTTCTGATTTTCCAAAAGACACTTTTCGAAGTAAATTGTCAAGGACAAATTTAATTGTATATAGGACTTAAATATGAGGGGGGCCAGTACTTTATGGTAAATATACCTCACTAGCATACCCCAGTAGCGCACAAATATTGTGCAATATTTTGGGAAATATTGAACAATATTGTGAATACAGATGAATACCGAATACCGATACCAATATTGTATAATATTGAACAATATTAAAGAAGGGTCGAAATTTTTTTTAAGTATTGTTAACGTAAAATTTTGTTGTAAAAATATTAGCTACATCTTAATAATTCATTTTATTTGAGATTTTATTTCGAAAAATTCACTGGAGCAGTTTTTTATTAAGAAGCCGAATATTGTACAATATTGTGTTGACAATATTGCAAATCTACATTGAACAGCATTGAACAATATTCATAACTATATTCGACCTCTCTTCTCATGCCCTTGAGTCATGCCCTGCACGTACGCTTGCGTCACTTTATCTATGGGGATCTGAAGTGAGTTATTGCGCATGCGTTTCGCTTATCATTGGGCGGGAATCCACATTGAACAGATCAACAAAACCAAAGCCATGAAACTGTAGTTTGTGCAATTTAGGATTTATTTTTTGAGCTAATGTATTATAGCTTACTAAGTTTCATCTTCGATTTCTACATTCAGATAAAAGGTATTTTAATATATTTGTATAGTCATGTGAAAAATATTACTGTCTATCATAATATAGTATTTACAAAATTCAAAATGTTATATTGCCTGTTAAATATTGTTATCTAATCATAGACGAGTGATTTATTCTGACCTTAGTTTCATATTGATTCTGTAAAACTGTACTTAAATAGGAAGCATATATCCTTTTTTAAATATGATAAATTTAATGAAACAGTGGGGATTTAAATAGTACAAATAAATGCATGCATTTTCTAAAATTAAATTTATATATTTGTATGAAACATAAAGAATTAGAAAAAGTTACCTAATGAATATTGGGTATAATGAATATTAGGTATAGCTGTTAGGGGAGACGGGATATAATGGACCACTTTTGTAAATTTTGAATGTTTGCTCTCAAATTACTGATTTTTTGTGTTTGAAGATATGCCTACATGTTATCTATTGAGATTTATATTACATTCACTCTAAATCTATAATTATCCATACTTTTTTCAATTTAAATTTTTAAATAACAAGTGACAATTTAAAGTGAACCATTCCCAAGGCTGGGATATTATGAACCACCAATAAATTTTTAAAAATATATTAATACATTACATTTTTTAATAGCATAACGCATAGAATGCATCATATTTGCTTATTTATGGCATCAGTATATGCATATAATGCAAGATTAATGATTATTAAACTTGGCAAATTACACAACGAAAGATTTTTATGTCACTAAAATTCCCAATTTTTCTTGTGAAAATGTAGGTTCTGGACGACTCTTTACAATCTTTGTGTGAAAAGTTACAAAGGATCCATCTACAATATAAGGGGGGGGGGAAATGAACATGTTTTGGTTAGGTTTTCGAATATAACTTTTTTTTCTCTTTTATTAAATTGATAAAATGGATCACTGTCTTTTTTGTTATAAATTTGACTAAAATGTAATTCTCAACTTTTATTTCACTAATAAAATTAGTATCATACTGTGAAATCATTCCCTCTTAATTGTGTTCTGTATCAGTTAAAAACAGAACATAATGTTACCATTGAAGACTTAACTTAAATATATCCTTTGTAATAACAGAACTAGGCTAAATTAATATGTAATGACAAAATAATAATTTAATACTTTACATCATCTGTAGAAATGTTCTTATGTAACAATACTACCTATTTTTTAATTAATTTTATTTCATTCAACACTTAATTTATGTACAATATCCACAGATACAAACTAATAGGTCTATTATTTTTTAAACAAATCAAACTATTTCATTTAATTTTATCTTCATATAGCTGTACTTTTTTAAAGTTTAAAAATTGACTGAATGTTTATGAAATGAAAATAAAAGAAAATCTCATGTGAATAAATAAGTTACAATTACACTTAAAATATGTAGATGACATGATTGAATAGTGAATTTTCTCTCTAAAATTAAAATATCTCATAAGCTGAAAATTATTTGAAAATCAAAATTAGAAGTGTAAAATGAGTAGAATAATTCATGTTATAACATTAAAAATATTCTAGAGGTCAATAGGTACAATATATATGAAGATATCAATAAAAATTCCAAATTTTACTTTAACATAAGAGATCCAAAATTTCATTTGTTTATAATTCCGAAACGGAAAAAGTTAGAATGATGAAATTTGGTATTCGAGCATAAATATTTCTGATGTAGAAAATATTTATTCTCGAAAAAATTGTAATCGAGGAATTTGAAATTTATAAAAAAATGTATAATTCCATTTGAAATTTTGGAGTTACTGCAATTAAAATATGTTTATGACCCTTTATGAAATTTTTAAACATGGAACCTCTTGCTAGACGTTATTTCCTGAAAGTTGGTAATTTTACTTTTTCAATATGCGTTGAACGACAAATAATATGCTGGATGTCTCCATTTTTTCTGTAACTTTACATTGATTGTTTTAAAGAGATTGTCGCATGGGGAGGCTTAATAATTACGCCTGGGGCTTAGTAACATTTTTGCCCTCCTGACATCCTCAGTGGTTTAGCAAAGGTAAATGGCGCTCGAAGTACAGTATTATTTTTTCGTCGCCTTATGATATTTCACTTTAAAAGTGACATTTACACACTAAAATCTTGTCCCATGACGTCCCCTCAAAGTAGCGTCCGGGGCATATATGCCCCTCTTACAGCCGGTCGCTATTTCACTGGTTAAAGACGAAATGTCTGATGAAGCATTCCTTGATTTGCGCTACACTACAAAACAAAACAAAATGTTCTTTGGAGACTAAATTCTGTACCGCTATCTAACATATAGAATGAAATATTTCGTCGTATAACATGCAACACCACCTATCTGAATTTTTTGAAATTTTAAAGAAGAAGAGAATTCTCAAATTTTCTCAACTATAACAAATATTTCTGAATTTCTTTTGACATCTGTTAGGAACATGTGGTCTTGTGTTTATATCGGATGTTTAAAAAAACAGTAATGTCATTTATTGGTTGCGAAACATTGAGTAGTTACTTCCAATTCGAAATTTCAAAAAATTGAGTTAGGTGGTGTTTCTTCTTAAACAACGATTTACAGACTTCAATGAAAATATTTTCTATCAGAATATTGGAAAAACTTGTAGAATATTGTCTGTGCTTTCGAGGAACTAATGCAGCTAAGGAATATGTTTTTAGTTTAAAGTCCAACAGTAGCGACCAGTGATAAAACTAAATGATATGTTGAAACTTTAAAAGTAATTCCGAATTACCGAATATCATTTTGACTTTTCTTGTACGTAATTTTATCAAAAAATCCAGAAAATAAATTATTTCTAAAGTCAATTCATTCTTCAGAAAAATATTAGAAACAGATATTATAATTAAGATATTAGGATACTGAACTTGTTTCAAGAGGATGATATATATTTTATCATTATATCTTATATTCATTTCCGCTTTCTTTAGTTTCAGTCAATGCATGTACTATATTAAAGGTGCTATTACAACTATCATAAATTCATTTAATTATTTTGAAAATATGGTGATCGTATTTCTATTTTTTTCCATAAATAAGTTGTCCTGATTTTAAATTTTTGAAAAATGGACAACTTACTCTATTATAGCGCTTGAAAATAATTATCGACAGTAAAAATAAGTCCTGATTTTCATTAGTATTAGTAAAAGATAAATTAATGCGATAATATTTTACAAAATATAATTTTATTACGAAGTCAAATTATTCATGATTAAATCTATAGAAATGCGGTAAAACAGTGTTAGAGGAATAATGAATATTTTTTCTCATTATTCCATATGACAAGCATTTTAAAATGCTACTTCAATTGCACGAAAATCAATTCAAATTTCATTATTTCATATACAACAGCGAAAAGAATATTTTAAAATATTTCAAATTTGTTATTCATTTATATCACATTTGTAAAAGTTTAAAAAAATATTTTACACTTACCGGCCTCACATCTCGAGGAATCTTGAATAATTGGTATTTTGCAGAAATCATCGATTTATTCCTAACGTTATTCTCATGATGCCGTAAATGATAAAATAATTTCAGAATTATTGAATCCATTTCAAAAGTTAATGTAAAAAAAACTGTATAATCTTCAAAACTGTAATCTAAAAAATGTGTATAATCTAAAAAACTGTATAATTTCGTTTTTATAAAATGAGAGACTTGTTTAAAAGGTTTTTTTCAGGGAGGTAATGAGCCGTTACGGCTCTCTAAATCTGCTGCAGATGGGTATTTCCAGCACAAGTGTCAAAATGGATACCTTGCAAAAGAAGGCACCTTACTGGATGCACGGAAGCAAATCAATTCTAAGAGTTCAAAGAGATTTTCGAAATAGTCTCCAAGTAAGAACTTCATTAAGCTGCTGTTTGAGTTTGAGCAATTAAGGAGTGAAGGTCTCCCTCGTCTGAGACAGATGGTCGATCAGAACCATTCCTATGATGCACATTTCCGGTTTCCTCAAATTTCTCATGAAAACACTTGTTTGGAGATTGAAAATTTCGATATTCTAAGCGAAACCGTCTTTGAACTGTTATAAATTATTTGGTTTCTTGGAACCAGAAGTGCTTTCTTCTGCCCTGTAGCCATTTTGATACTTGCGCCGGGAATCCCAGCTGCAACAGATTTAGAGTGCCGTAAGAGGGCCTTGAATATCTGAAAAAAAACTTTTGAAACTATTCTTTGAATTAAAAAATGAAATTTCTACTTTATAGGGGTTTTTAGTTAATTTCTGAAGCGAGTCCAATACGTTAAAAGACCCACCTTTACAATAAATCAAATCAAAAAAAGCTGTCCGGTATATAAGACATGCAACAATAAAATTTTCATTTATCCACATCAAGGATCTAACATGCCGTCATTTATATTGGTTTCCGTGGAAATGGGGAGACTCGAAGCAATTAATTCCTATTTCCACAAATAAGGGCGCTGCTATCCTGTATCACACAATTGGGTGAATCATCTTTATGTCCTCCTCCTTAGTTACATAAACAAGTCAAGAACAATACCCGCATTGATATGTCTTAATGAGGATACATTTTTGTCAAACCTTCAGATATGGCGAACAATGAGCAGTTGGTTATTTGGAGCCGTCAGCCCTGAAGAGGATCTGAAACCTGCAACCAAGAGAGACACCAGAACATCAAGTGTTGGTGTTCTGGTATATTTCGTCTATTCATACCTTGAAATTTGCTTACTTCCGTGGGCCATGAGGAGAACAGTACCTTGCATTTCTTTCACTTCCATTACCGTTCTTATTCATCTGCTGTATCGAAAATTACTAATAATCAATCTAAATCTCTTAACTTTTTCATATTGCACTATTCACGTTTTCATATCGGATGCGTACGGAATGACAATAACGCTAAATTTAATTAACCAGCTAAGATATAGAAATCATATCATTATATTAAAGAAATGAGAAAACGAGCTAGTTTCACACAAGTTTTATTAAAATTCAATATTTTGGTATAAATTTCTGCAATAGCAAAAGTAGTACAACTTTTACAAATTTTCAAATCCATATTCTTAACTTTCGCAATGGTTGTATCTCATTTTGATTCGAAACTCATTTATACCCGTTTGTAAAGCTGCCTTGATACTTAATTTTTTTTCCAAATCTCAATACAGGAAGGTCAATTAATATTGGTAGACATTTCTAGAAACCATAAAATGCAAGCAGATTGTCAAATGGGGTCGGGGTAGTCATTTTATTCATATAGGTGGATACTTTTTTCTTGCCATGGAAAAAAATTAGTGGAAAATTTTCCCTCCAGTGCCACTATAAAGAGGAACTACGCATAGAAAAAAAATGCAAATTATACACTTATTTTAAAACCTGCAGTACCCAACAATTAAATTAACGATTAGTATAGCTGCCTCTAAAGCAGTTAACTAGAGTTCGGCTCCTACGCAAAGAAGTGCTATTTTTCACCAGTTGCTATTAACCTATGTAATTATATATGCATAGCAATTGCTTTGCTTTATGGTTCTAGAAACCACAGATAATAATTGTGTATTTTTTCGAAATTAAAGTAATATTTTAATTTTTTTTATAAATGATTAATATTAGGCCTTAAAAATTATTGAATAAGAAATTATAAAAAACTAGGGGGCTCTGCCCCCTGCTCGCTAAAGCTCGCCAACCCCCAGGAGGATTGCGCTGCTATCCTCCGGGGCTTGCTACGCAAACCCTGCTCGCTTCGCTCGCTACATGAAGACACTGGGTGTCCTAGCACAGTTGTTATAAAATCTTTATATATATATATAACACCCCCTGCTCGCTCCGCTCACCGACACCTTAAGAATCACGTGATTCTTTCGGGATCATTATGTGAAAACATCTCGCTTCACACGCTTGCCGTAGTTATCCGTTTCTGCTAGTATTAGGAAATTATAAGTACATTAATTAATAAAAGGTAAATTTAAATTATTTGAAATTGCACGAACTCCTAAAATTAATTTTTCATCAGTTTCTACAATTAAAATCTTCTGGTAGCACAGATATATATGTAAATGTTAGAAAGAAATTTGAAAGGTAATATTTATAATCCAAAGATGATTAAAAAATCAGAATTATTTTCATCAATCAGAAATTTTAAAACTTCTTGGCATACACTTTTGAGTATTTATTCGAAAGTTTATTTCAACATAACTTCATTCCACTAAGATAGCTTTTTCCAAATCTTCAAAATAAATTTTTAAAAATTGCTTTTTCCACCAAAATTTCAAATATGCCCTCTTTGCAATGGAGTGTAATTCAGAAAAGCTTTTCCACATGTATACATGCTTATTTCAACAATTATTTAGTCAAGAAAAATATAGTGTGTTTCTCAGTGCAGTCATTTGTGTTTTAAATCTCAGAAAA
>BGPR01011558.1:0-34106 GCA_013235015.1 Araneus ventricosus | reverse complement strand
TTTCCTCAATGTGTTTTAAATCTCAGAAAATTCTTGATTGTATCTTGACGTAGAAAGATGTAAACCATCTTGGAACCTTTTAGCTAAAAAAGGACAGTTTAAAGAAAATAGTGGCTTGAAACATGTTCATATTAACTATTCAAATTTAAAGCCCATAATAATTATTTACTTTTAGCCTTTTATAATTGATAAGACAGCTTTTTTCTCAAAAATTTCAAAAATCCTTGCTTTTTTAAGCAAAATTTTAAATATGCACTCTTTTTTATAAAATATTACACAGAAAAGCTTCCCCAATTGTATACATGCTTATTTCAACAATTATTTAGTCAAGAAAAATATAGTGTGTTTCTCAGTGCAGTCATTTGTGTTTTAAATCTCAGAAAATTCTTGATCGTATCTTGTCGTAGAAAGATGTAAACCATCTTGGAACCTTTTAGCTAAAAAAGGACAGTTTAAAGAAAATAGTGGCTTGAAACATGTTCATATTAACTATTCAAATTTAAAACTAATAATAATTATTTACTTTGAGCCTTTTATAATTGATAAGATAGCTTTTTTCTCAAAAATTTCAAAAATCCTTGCTTTTTTAAGCAAAATTTTAAATATGCACTCTTTTTTATGAAATATTACACAGAAAAGCAAAAAGTATGCAACATTATCATTCACCATTAGCAGCATGTGGTAATTCTCTTCCAGTGAAAATATATATGAGCTAAAACAGTCCGTACAAACACGGTGGCAAAAAAATCTAATCTCTCTCTATATATACGTTGCAAACAGTATGCAACTTTAATCATTCTCCGAGAGCAGTGTGCAAGAGAACTTTTCTGATGTATAATTAGTTCTCTGGTCTTTATTCTGTAATTTTTATTTTTACAAATAGTAAATAGTGCACACAATTAGTATCACAAAAAAAGGACTCTGGCTCCCTAAGCCTATCGGCGGCTTTCTCGCCGATCTTCGCTGAAATCTTTCATCCAGGAATTCCCTTGCACGTTGCTCTCTTCTACGCAAATTTTATTCAAAACTTCGCAAAGAGTTAATTTTAAATAAATAAATTCAAAAAAGAGTAACGACTTCTCCTGTAATCCGTAAGCGATTAGCTCGGTTAGCGAAATTCTTGGCGTCAGGGTTGAGATTGGCAAACAAACTGATCGTTGCCAACGGGGAGAAAGAAATAAAGGTCATTTTTTTGCGCCACGCATAAGCGTTTTATATAATATAGATTCGGTTGCCAACTGAAAAATTAAAAATTGAATCACCAATGTGAAAAATTTCAGCAATTTCTGTTCAGTAGTTTCGAAGATATATATTTAGAAACTATAAATCGCTTACAGTTCAACTATTTCCGTATATTTCCCATGTATGAATGTTTATGTATAATATGTTTCCATTTTAAATCACTATTCCCAAAGCTTTTTTTAAATATCCTGTTTTTGTGTGTTTAAATATTTTATTTTTTTTATTTTGAATCTCCATTCAGAAATATTTTTTTGCAAAATACACAGTTCACGGGTATTTACACAAGCTGTGTATAAATACCCGGGTTTATGCCCCAAAATTATTTGCCTACCCACTAGGAATTTATCCACCCCGCATCACTAAGTATTTGTAAACATCCGATACAGAATAATTAAATTGACCTGGTAACTGTACTTGAATGCTACAGCAGATCCGGCGACTCGGGGGGGGGGCGAGAGGGTAACTTGGCCCCCTCTTTTTGCAGGAAAAATTAAATTAAATTTTGTTTGAGTGGTCCCAAACTAGAAATTAGAAAAAAGAAGTAATGCCAAGGAAGTTAAATAAGTAATTACTTGTTCATTATTTTTAATTGACCCTCTGACATTCACGACAACTCGAAACCGGATGTCTTGAAATGCATGAAAATGGGGAGAATCGTCGAAATTGTTATCAATGCCACCTGCCTACCCCATCGTTAAGACGACTCCGTACCTCTTAATGACCACTTGTCAGAAGGGTCGAAAGAACGTCTTTGTTCAATCGGTGTGACTTTTCACAGCGACATCTGTTAGAGGGAAAATAGAACCGATTTTAAAATTATCTAGGCTTTTTGCAGCTGCCTAAGTAGGCATCAATGGAAATGTATACATAAACACTTGTTTTGAAAACATTGTAATTATATCACGATAAATAGTGATCGTCTTCTTTCATTCTGAAATCTCTTCGAAGCCTGATGATGAACCTTAAATAAAAAGACAGATGATGCCATATCTCGTTGGCTAATGCCCTGCGAAGGGTATGCTTGTGGTAAAACCACCTGTGGTAGTTGGTCACCTACGGTGATACTAATGAGTTTTCGTATGGAAACAAGAATTATTCATCGTGCCCTTTAGCAGTTCCTGGTCAGCTCAGTATTCAACAATGCGTGAAGAGTTCGCATCTCTCTGGCTCATGATTTCGATAAGTGCAACTCTGGGTTATTTCGCTATAGTCTGAGACAAGGGACTGTGTTGAATAAGAAATATTCTGTTCAAATATGGTAATTATTTTCAAACTGCATTAGGATAATTGCAGGAATATTTCACTGATGGATTAATAAGGTCTGTCGGCTTTTAACTCTTCTGCCTAAGGCCGGACATACATATTTCTGCGCCCCATCTCAACAAGTTAACATTTAATTTTAAATTTAATATACAATAGTTTATCGATGAAACACATAATCACTTAATAAAATCTTTATAATCCTTGAACGATTTTAAATTTTTAATTCAAAATTACACTACTTTTGAAATAGCATAAAATTAACATATGCAAAAAGACTTCATCGTATTTCTTGAAAGCGAGTGAAATATCTATTAGAGCTTCTTTGTTCGCGCTTTTCTCTGTAAACAGGCTTGAAGGGTCACTGAAGTGGACAAATCTTATTGAATCGATTCCAACGCTTGGAAGAGCAAGGGAAGAAACGCTGAGGTCCACAAAAGACGAAAAAATGTATCGTTCAATATATTTAATGTAACGAATGTATATTTTAATGACGCATTTGCATATGCCCCTTTCAAAATAATACTGAAATGTTTTTTAAATATTTTGGGTTATTTCTTCCGTGAATGTGCTCCCTGACAGTTTCGCCATACACAATAGCTTACATTGGCCCTATGGAAAATTTGTCTTTGAAACTCTCAATTAACCGAGTACAGTGTTTTCATAAGCACTGTCGTTTACCATTAACATAGTCTCTGTAGACGGAACTCGGAGGAGAAGGCTTTCCCCCGCTTTCTACGGAAAAATTAAATTTTTATTTCGTTTTAGTTACCTAAAATTATGAATTATATAAAAAATTAAATTTTAGATAATGTTGGTAAATTTTAATTATATTTAAAATTTAATAATTGAAATTTAAATAATTGCTAATAGTTAAAATTTATCTAATTAAGCAAAAATAAAAATTTAGCTAATTTTGCAATCAACTTTTTAAATTTTGTTGTCTGCACTCTATACTCCGGGTTACTTTTGTGGGTCTAAATATGTTTGTCCCCCCACTTTTGCCTCCCAATCGATGCCATTGTGTTATAAAATCTTCTAATTCCCGTGTCGTTTGAGAAATACTGTTATAAATATAACATAAGTTTTGCTGTGGAACTGTTAAATTGCGGACATTGAAAATCACAGTAAAAAAAATTTTGTTTTAATTTCTATTATATCTCTGAGAAATTCTCTTAGAAATCTTTGAAGTATCACCACAAAATTCGAATTAATTTTAACAGTTCTGGCACACTGTATTTTCAGTTAGACTAAAAAAATATCACCTGCGCCAAAACAAAATGCTACTTATATGTGAAACAAGAGACGTCAACTCGGTTCGCCCGTAAAACGTGTTATTTCACCGCTAAGTCTCGTTTTGCTGAAAGTTAATTTTTACTCTTCAATGCTCTCTCTGCGAAAGCCTTTTGCACAAATATGATAGTTGCATGTTCTGGCTCATGC
Organism: Araneus ventricosus; assembly: GCA_013235015.1. Lineage (NCBI taxonomy): Eukaryota > Metazoa > Arthropoda > Arachnida > Araneae > Araneidae > Araneus > Araneus ventricosus. The sequence continues at coordinate 30,161 of BGPR01011558.1, read as the reverse complement.
ATTGGTGTCATAGGGACAATGTAGGTTTTATTCCTGCACCTTACAGTTACGAATATTTGCATCATTTAAATTTTGCTATGAAACGTAATCAATAGTTAGTTGATGAAAAATAAGTCATTACGTTTTTTTTTTATTTTCAGCTGGTAATATTCTTAAATCAGTTAATTTGAAATAAAAATTCAGTTGCGGAATTAATTTTTTCATGTATTCTTCCTGTATCGCAAACTCACATTCAAAAAGATTTACACAGTTGCACTAAACATTAAAAAGATCTGTACTGTGAGATTAACAGCATATACACTAGGGTGTCCCAAAAAATGAAAGTCGTTTTATTTCTCCGCATACCCTCTTATTTTTTCCTTTTTTGTCAAAACAAATGTAAATAAAGTTTCATGTAATTTGAACCACGGCAACCCGTGAAGACTTGTATCTAAACGTGTCAGTTTACTCAGGACAGAGCACATCCACGTGGCAATGTGCTAATAATTCCAAGTTGGTTTGTTACTAAATGTTTGTAGTTTTTAATCGATGAACAGAACATGGCAGTGGAATTGGGTAGTTCTAAAAAAGTGATATTTTTAGTAAGGGAAAACAACATCAAATGACGGGTTCTAACCTTCCCTCTAATGGACAAGTTCTCGCAGTTTTGTTTTACAATATTTGAGAAGTGAATTTAACTCTTAAAGAAATTAGAAATCTCGCTATTCGCGAATGTATTATTTTTGGGGAAAGGCACGAAATAATATTTTTTTCATGTTGGTACTCTATGGTCTCTGTCCATTTAAACAAATGATATGCGCTTTCAACAGAATAGTATCTTCATTGGTCTGAGTAAAATACTTTAATTGAAGCCCTGTACGTATATACAAAATTAATTACCTAGACAGCTTAGAAAACATCAACACAATCTTATGTGTAGCTGCAAAAGCAAACACACAATATAAAATTACATTCGAAAAATCATCACTTATGAACGTTTAAAATTTCATTAAGAATATCTGATGAACAAATTCACTACCAACATAGATTCAGTGAATTACACCAACACTTTTTAAGCGCGCGCACAAATATTCAAGCTTTTAAGAGGAATATTACAAAGTTTTTTCACACGCACTCAGAAATAAGAGGTTAACTCGTTCAAACATCTGTGACTTAGGCAACGAAACGAGTTCCCTAACACATGGAAAAAGTTGCTTACATCTTACGTTCAACATAACAGTCGGTCCAACTAATTATAGACCGGCCTCGAATTAATTTCGGGCGATATCGATTTTATACAAAAATTTGTCTTTTCCGGCCGATAATGAAGAAACATTTGTAAATTTCCTAGTGGTAATTTAACAACCATTGGAAATGAAAATATTTTCGAATTTTTTAATGCTATGAATTCTCAACAATTTTTATAAATTTCGGAACAAAAAGTGACAACATTTATATTTAATTATTGGTTTAGAGAACAATTTTGAAAATCTATTCAATCGGATGCAATTGAAAATGCAAACTCTATAAGACTAAAAAGATGCTCAAGTCTAACAGGTTAGTTACTTTGCATAACGTTATGTAAACTTTTTCAGAACATATCTAATCCCTACCCGCTTGTAGGAAATTAAATTTCATAGAAGTTTCACAATTCAAATCACTGAATAAACATATCCAAAAATGGTTCACGTTCGCTTTTCATTAATGATCTGTGTAAAACTTTCACAAACGATCGGAGAGAAATCCTAGGTTGCGCTGATCACACGCGCATGTTACGAGAACTCAGGCATGCTCGTTTGTTGCTGCTCAGCGTTTGAGTATTCGAGTCTGGCAGCGTCTTAAGGAAAAGTAAAGCAACAGAGGAAATAGAAGAGAAAAAAAACCCAAAAGATAAAATGGCAGAATGAGACATCACTTCTCCACAGGTATAAATTAAGAGTCGAAATTTGAAAATGTTTTACCACTTTTAAGATAGAAGTCTTTTAGATATAAAATTTTAATTTTTCCTCACTGTTAACACTTTTTAATATCAGTAGTTTTTTTTGTAAGATAAAGCCTGGACCTTTCTATCTGGGCTGGTAATACAAAATTAAACTTAATGTCATTAGATACGGATGATTTATGAAAACATGAAAGTTACGATACGCGAAGATAAAGGTGCAGAGGTGTGATTATTATTAGTGTCCGATACAACAGAGGAATAAGAATAGCAATTTAAATGAAAGAAGTGCAAAGGACTGTTTAACCCTGCCTCCTCATCGCCCAATGAAGCAAGCAACTTTCAGGGGCATGATTCACACATTGCTATAATATCAATAGTGAAGATTAATCCGCTTTCAGAGTTTAGGGCTCCATTAAACAACCAATTGAAATTTGTAAATTTCATGTTTTTAAAGATGGGATTTTGTAATAAATTCTTCACTCATTTACTAATGCGCTAGAATTTTAAAATTCTATACAGTTATTTTCTTACTGATGACATTAACTGGATTATCAATCATTCAGTTAACTTGTTTTAATTTTACTTAATATGTGTGACGCCATTTGAGATGAATTCGAAAGCAATTAGTTATACGATTTCCCACCGATGAGTATAATGATGAATTATAAAATATTCTAATGACTACAAAGTTTACAAATTCAAGACAGAAATGGGGTTTCTAACACGTTAAAAAATTTATCAAAACTCTCAAGGGCAATTTTATTTTGGTTTGAGTTCTATTTCAGTGGCAAAACTTTTTATTTAAAATATCAGACTTGATAGGGTTATGAAAGAAGAATAATTTGTGCCAAAAAAGGCAATAAATTCACTCAAATATTATGGACGCAAAGAAAAGGGGGTCTCTGCTTTAATCGACCATTCAGCATTTAGTCTGTTAGTAAATTCGTACGTTACGCAGTCACGAAACAACGTGTTATTCGATTTTCACCAGATTTGGCATAAATATTCCTTGAAGATATTAAAAACGACACTTATTCAAATACTTTTATTTTTTGATTCCTTTTAAGGATGTTGGCCGTTTGAATGGTTTCAATGTGTTGGTGAGTCAATGGCCCGTTTAGAACCATTAAATCAGTTGAATAATTTTTTAATAACGAGACATTTAGTTTTATTTCTGATAAAAGCTGTAATTTTCTATTCTTAGAGTTTAGTTTCAGTTATAATATAAAAGCAGACATTTAATTGTAACTTTGTTAATACAAGCAATGTTTTGTTAATACATGTTAAAAGTAGAGATTTGTTTAACTATTTCGCATTAAAAGAACGAGACAGATTATCTTAGTTCCTTGTTGAAAGTTTGTAATTCTTTGCTTTTGGAATTTGAGCATAACACAGATGTTCAATAATGTACATTGGTTGGTTTTAGATTGCAAATAGAGCTTTTTAGGGTGGTGTATATATGAAGAGAAAGAGTGGCGTATATGAAACTTTTGTCGCCCGGAGCGAAATTGCAATATGCCAACCTTCCTTTACAAGTTAAAACATCAAAACAATAACCATAAATTACAGGAAAAAGTATTTTTTCAGTTATGCAATTCGTTGATAGACGCCCTCAATGTCTGCAGATTGGTTGCGAAATCACGCGTCCACCACCAGTGTTTCTTTCGTATATCGGCAATTTATCCAGAAAGGGCGAAATATAAGAATCCATTTCGCCATTTTTTCATATATACGATAATTGAGCTAATGCGGCTTTCTCTCTTAGTCATAAAATTCTTTCCGTAAATGTCAGATTTTGCCTCCCCTTTCGAAATCTGTTCAAGACTCTTTCAGTAATCCGCCAACCAACAGACAACACGAGCAAGATGTTGTCGTTGAATAGATGTTGTTAGATGTCCTTGAGTTTCGTTTTACACACCTATCGATTGGCGAGATTCCGCATTTGGCTTTCTCTTTGGACCATCTTACCAATACAGGTGTACGAAAGAGGAGATGAGTTCGAACCGTCAACATCACCATTTATGTACTTACCCAGGGTACGAGGCAACAGCTAACTTGTACAGAAGCATCTCATCCCCATATTTCGGGTTTCTCCCCAGTGGAAGTCATGCCAGCAGTAACAATGCACACCGAAATAATCCTCTCGTTTCCAGCGGACATGAAATTGAGACAGAAATAGAAAATTCTAAATACATAATTATTACCGAAACATAAATCAGCCGCACATCAAAAGAAATAATCGCAAGCGATTGAATTGCTGCAAGCAACGACTGAAATAATTGGAGGAATGGAATCCGTAAATTTTGGCAGTTCACCAGTTGCAGACCATACAAACCAGAGTTCAGTAAATTTATTTTTGGAGGAGGATGAAAAAGCACCTTAGCAACAAATTAAAGAATAAACTCTTGAAATAACTTAACTGTGAAGTACATTGCTTTTTAAAAGACAAGAAAACCAACTAAGAACTAAAAACATTGCGACAAGCAATAATTCCATAATTATTTTGCTGTATGAAAGTTTGTTAGTGGTACAAATGATAACAATTTAAGAAATAGGTATAGTATAAATGATCCAGATTTCTTCATGTTCTATTTGCGATGTTGTGCACGAGGTGTCGTTGATCCAGCCGAGAAACATTTTCAAGTTTCCAATCCAGCATTTATTTTTACATACTTCTGATTAGGAGAGCGGCTAATGCATTTGTATTGATTTGACTGCGGTTAAAGATACAGTTAAAGTTATACTGTATTACCATAAATATTAACGAGGATTAACATAATATTAACAAGGATATAACATTCGGACCTCTGATCAGGGGTCATAGCAGTGGGTGGATTAGATTCCACTGGACATGGTATAGGTTCTACTTCGCCGGTAGGAGCAGGTAATAATGGAGGTTTTCTGAAGGAGGAGGACATTATCTCAAGGAGGAGCAGTAGACGACATGTCTAGAATACTTGGAAAACTTGATTCAAGTTCTGGTGGCCTCAGCGGAATATCAGTTCCTACGGATCTCATTTAATTAATATATCTAGGATGAATTTCGCTACAAACTTCTACGTGATAATTAAACCTTCCTTCCTTCTGTAGCACTGTCCCGAATAACCATTTCCCGTCTGTATTTGTTAAGTCACTTATGGACACTTTATCTCCGACGTTAAATTGACGCACTGGTGAATCTGTCGCTTTTTCAAGTTGCGTTTCATTTGGGCGCAATCAATCCAGAAGTGTACAAGTATCACGACAGAGAGAGAGTCTCCCGATACTTAAAACTACAATCAAATCAACTAAGAAAAATTGCATATTGCAATAATCCAGTTGCATTCAAAGCAGGTAAACCTTGCCTAGGACTAAAAATATGACTTAACGGTTTATGGTCTGTTAACAATATGATTTTTCCCAAAACAAATACTGATAAAAACTCTTAATTCCCCCAAACTATTGAGCGAGGCTCTTTGTTAATTTGGCTATCATTACGTTCCATTTTTTGTTAAAATCCTAGATGCAAAAGCTATATATCTCTCCATTCTGTCATCACATATGTGAGAAATTACAGCTCCAAGCCCTTATGTTTAAACATCCGTGGAGATATCAGTACGTAGTTCTGGATTGTAGGGAATTAAAACTTCATTAGAAGATATTTCTTAATTAACTTTTTGAAAAGTTCTCGAACATTATATAGACGAATTAAATTTAACACTCATTTTAAACAATTGATTTGAAAGATGCCACCTTTCTGCTAAGTTATTTAAAAATTTAGCATAATAATTAACTAACCCTAAAAAAGAATTTATTTGTGTGACATTCGTAGGTTGAGTTGCATCTAAAATAGCAGTCGGATGTAATCCGTCTTTGTCAATCAAATGACCACAATGTTGAATTTTATAAACAAAGAACTCGTATTTCATTAAATTAACATTCAAACCATATTGCTGTAATCTTTCAATATTTCACGCAATCGTTCATTATGAACTTCTACTGTCGTACCAGCAATTTTAACGTCATCTAACCAGGTATATCTTTAAAAATCTATTCCATAGTACGTTGCCAAATACTAGGACCCGTTTTAACACCAAATCATAATCTTTTACAACGGTAGAAACCTTTAGTAGTATTTAAAGTTAGTAATGTTCGCTCCAGTTCGTCTACCTCCATATGTTGAGGCCGCGGTGGCCTAGTGGTAAGGTCTCGGCTTTGGGGCCGGAGGGTTCCAGGTTCGAGACCCGATTCCACTGAAGATCCGCCGTGTATGGGGAAGTTTGGAGAGGGGGGTGCCAGCTCAGGTGTCGTCCTCGTCATCTGACCGAGGTTCAAAATTACGAGGTCCGTCCCAAAATAGCCCTCGTGTTGCTTCAAAACGGGACGTTAATATAACTAAACTAAACTAAACCAAACCTCCATATGTAAATATGCTTGAGACAGGTCAATTTTCGAAAAAAAAATGCCATTTGAAATTTTAGCAAAAATATCCTCCATTCGAGGTAGTGGATAATCTGTATACTCTAAGACAAGGTTTATGGTTCTCCACAAATTTTTACATTACCATCAGGTTTAATAACTGGAACAACAGAGCCAGATACTCTGGCAATATAGCCAGGATTTTCTAGTTAAACATATTGCCATTTAATCCTTTACTTACAGTCTTTGATTTAATACTTTTGATTACATTCCAGTCAGCAGGAAATCTCGAAACCAAACACCACCAATTAAAGGATCAGCTTCCTTTTACATAAACAAAACTTTTTAACCTTTACCTGACCTTTGTATTTCGCTACCAAAGTTGCTTCATACACAAGTTTAATCAATTCACCCCCAGAAGCTCTTAAAATTACATTACTACGCTCAATTTTAGTTTGAGAGGACGCTTTACGAAATTGACTTATTGACATAACAGTAAAGTATGCACCGGTATCCAGTTGCATTTCCACTGGTTTATCATTAATCAAAACTTTTAAAGTTATTTTATCTTTACTTTCATTAATATTAATAGTATAAATCTCAGTTTCGTCAATTTCTTGGCCTAAGCTTTTCACTAATTTCTTTCTGCAGCGACTCTCAGTATGTCCTTTAAATTTACATATTTTGCAGGTCTTATACTGATCAGGACACGCATTAGCTAAATGCAATGGGATTCTACACCGGAAACACCCACCTCTAAATGTCCGCCTGGCTTTGTCTCGTACCACTTTCAATTCGCGGTTTTGTTGACAATAAAAAAAAGGGAACTACCACGAGAACACTTTGTAGAATTTCGGGTGTGATGCACTTTATGCACACTTTGTAGAATCAGTTATGGTATGAAGTTCATCGGCAACTCTTGCAACCGTATCCATTGCTATAGCAATATTTACTGCTTTTTCATAAGTTAGGTCCACTTCCAATAATAGCTTCTATTTAATAACTTCGTTGCGTACGCCACACACAAATCTGTCGCGAAGACTATCGTTGAGAAATTGTCCGAACTCACAAATCGTTGAAAGTTTCTTCAGCTGGGCACAAAACGTCGCCACTATCTTCCCTTCTGCTTGGTTCCGCTTTTGAAAACGAAAGCGCTTCGAAATAACCAGTGGTTTCGGGTTCAACTGCTCCTCCAGAATAGCAGTCATTTCTTGAAAGCTCTTATCTTTCGGTTTTTCGTGTTCCTCCCGATTCTTCAATACTGCGTAGGTTTCAGCCGACAACAGCGTAGTTCTTCTCGGTGCCTTCTTATCGTCTGGCACATTATTCGTTGTAAAGAACATTTCTAATCGATAAAGGTACGAAGCTAATGTTTCAACCTTCGCAATAAATGGTTCCATCGGTATTGATTGAGGTAAAGCCATCCTCGTCACTAGTATTGTGTTCGGGGTTGAAGTTGATCCAGCCAAGTAATAATATTACATTTCGAATCCAGCATTTATTTTCACACACTTCGGTTTTGGAAGTCGTACGAGTGCATATTACATTCATAATAGTTGACTTTTAGAAACTGTTAGAACTGCTAACCTTTCATCAGCAATATCTGGTAATTTGACTAATTAATCCAAAAAGAATTATAAACAATGGTATTTTTCATTTTAGATTCTATTTTCAGCTATTTGATAGAGATTCAAAACGAAACAAATAAAATTTATAAACACACATAAACTGTATATTTAAAATAAGATTTGCGAATAGTGATTTAAAATGGAAACATGTAAAATTTATACATTTATCATAAATATTCTTTCATTTAATAGTTTTTTTCAAAAGAGAATGAAAAGTTTATAATTTTTCTTTATTAATAGTTTATTTTAATTTTATTTCTTATAGCTGTTTAAATATTAGCTTCTTCTTCTGATTAACTAGTTAGAATTTTTCTTCATAGATGGAGCTAGGTTGCTAGCTTCCAATACTTTTTATAGCCTTTGCCATTGTACGTTCTGGCGTTGAGCACTTTTTATTAATGACATTTTCATGTCTTCTGGACAACTAAAAGGCGTTTGCTTTATTGGATTATAGATAAAGTCACCTTTAATTAAATAATCCTGTTGATTTCTGAATTTTAAGAAGGTCTTTAATTGTTTTAACATTTTCAACCTAACTGTGTGATTTCAAAACCTGTAACGTTGATTATCATGTAATGTCTGGATTATCATGCAAACAGAGTTTCATCTTAGCGCATCAACATGCCGCATACGCGTTCCTTGACGGTGTTCAATTACGTAATCGTATTCCTCTAACATTAAGGCCCACCTTGTAATTTTCGAGGAAATGTCCTTCTTACTCATTGTCTCTATAAATGCAAGACAGTTCGTGACTCTTTTAAAAGGAATGCCTAAAACATAGGGTCTAAACTTCTTAAGTGCTTCTATTACAGCCATAACTACGAGCTCGTATCTTCAATTTTTACGTTCAGTATCAGATGTTTTAAGACTTAGGGTGCAACTGATTATCAATTATTGACTTTTAGAGAGAGCACTGTCCGAAACCATCTGTATTCGCGTCGGTATGAATTTCTGTTTCACTTTTAGGATTATAGAGGCATAACACAGGTTCTTTACTTAAAATTTGTTTAAGCTCGTTAACGGATTCTCGCTCTTTCAAAAAAAACTAAAATTGCTGTCCTTTTTTCAACAAGTCACTTAGAGGTTTTGCTAATGATGAATAAATCTCCTGAAGTTCCCAGTTAGTCCTAAATAGCTTTTAATATCTTTTGTACATTTTGGTTCTGGGAAATTCATAGCAGCTTTTATTTTCGAAGGAGAAGCATAAAGTTTACCATCTTTAATTCTATGACCTAGAAATTTTATCTCACGTTTTAAGAATTGACGCTTCTTAAAATTTAACTCTAATCCATAATCAGATGCTGTTTTCAAAACACGTTTCAATCTTTCAATACTAATAAGAAATAATCAAATCGTCTGAATAAATCATGACAACGTTTTCTTTAATAAGATCACGAAATACATTGTAAATATAGCTTTGAAAAACACTTAGGCTATTAGTCAGACCAAAACTCATCTTATTAAACTTGTATTACCCAGTATCCGTTACGAAAGAAGTATATTGCTCTGACGAAGGATCAATGTAGAAAGCATTCTTCGATCTAATGTTGTAAAAACATTTGCGGACTGCAATCTGTCCAAAAAGTCATCGATCAGAGGCAACGGAAAATGTTTGCCGGAAACTATTATTTTATTTAGTCTTCGGTAATCCATGCATAACCCTGACGATCCGTCATTTTTCTTAACCAAAACAATTGGTGAACTATATTCTGATGAACTCGGGCGAATTATTTTTTCTTTCAACCAATGCTCGATCTGTGTTTCAACTATCTGTTTCTCAATGAAGGACAAGTGTCTGGGAGAAGAATTTATTGGTATATCACTTGTTAAGCGGATATTCACTTTTACGTCTATCTTTTTTGTCTTATTCGGCTTGTAGTTACGAAGAAGATTTAGAACTTTTTCTTGATGCGCTTTATTTTGAATATACGTTAAATCTATTTCCTGTTCGTGAGTCATCACCTCTGCTACATTTATCAGGAAAGAATCCGAAAATGTATTATCGCTTGGTTTTGTGGATTTTATTTCTTTTCCCGAGACGATTAAAGTGCACTGATTTATTACATTACAACCAACTATGAAATCGAAAGAAAGGGATGAATAGCTACTACTCAAATTTCAGCTTGAAATTTTAAATTATCTATTAGAATTTTGGTTTTAAATATTCCTAGATGTTTCACTGATGTAATCCCCAAGTCTGAAAGTTTGATGTTAGATTGTTCCAATTCGGATATTTTGCCTCTTTTGTCAAAAATACTCTTCCTGATTAATGTCTTTTAACTTCCGGTATCAATAAGCGAAACAATATTTAAATTGTTTATTCGAAAAATTCTTGTTGTTAAATTTTCGAAAGAAGCTGCTTTATCGACTGTAACATTAGAATGTTCGTATTTTATCGAGCAATCCTTAAGAAGATGATCCCCAAATTTATTACACTTGAAACATTTGATTCCATTAATTTTATTCTCATATACGCTTGATTTAAGCCCGAGAGCATCACAGTTGAAGCAACGAATGTTATTTAATTTAGTATCCTTGAATTTATCTTTATTTTTGATTTTCGGAGCTTTAATTTTATCTTTAGTTTCGTTTCCGAACTTTGGTTTATTTGATTTGGCTTTATCGTAGTCCGATCTCATTTTCACATAAACTCTTAGTTTTTGTTTAAACTCTGACAACTTTTGACAACCATATAAAATACTTTTTTATAACAGAATCAGGTATACAATTTATAACATATTGCATCAAAATTCAACCCTGCGCTGCTAAAATCATTATATTGTTAGTTGGAAAAATAACGTTTTTAACATTTAGAATACAGTGCTTACCACAAATCAAATCTACTCCAATATTATCCACTAATAAAACTGGACGCATGGTCACATTAAACATAACCCTCCGTTAAGGCACTCTTAATCTGCTGCAGTGGCAGATTCCCAATCCGAGTGTCAATAAGGTTACAGTGAAGCAGAAGGCATGTCTCTGGTCGAAGAAAAACGAATAATTTCTAACAGTTCTAAAGGGTTTTCGTTTAATATAACGAAATAATCTCCAAGTAAGGACTCCATTAAGCATTGGTATGTGGTTATAGGAGTGAAAATCTCCCTCACTCGTTTAACACCTTTTTAAGGGACCGATGGTCGTCCAGCACATTTCCTATGATGCATATTTGCTGTTACCTTAAATTGCTGAAACCAACGCTTGATGGAGCAAATACTTGGAGACTCACAATTTCAATACTCCTAGTAACAACTATTTTTGAACTGTTACAGTTGATTCCCTTTCGTGGAACTTCTAGAGATACGCTCTAGACATGCCTTCTGCTGCACGGTAGTCATTTTGATACTTGAGCTGAGGCAGATTTAGAAAGCCGTAACGGCGCGTTAACTTTCTAAAAAACATTGTTTAATCGCTCCCACATTGAAAAAACAAGTTTCTACATTATAGGAGATTTTTATTAATCTTTGAAATGAGTCCGATAATTTATGTCCACATTGTATAGTAAATGAAATGAAAATAAGATATCCAGAATGCATGATATACAATATTAAAATTTCCACTTATGCATAACAAAGATCTAATATGGCTTGGCCTATATTCATTTCCGTCGGAATTCGGGTGACTCGAAGCAGTTCATTCAAATGTCCTCTAATGAGGACGCTGCTATCCTTTATCACACTCAAGCGTGAATCCTCTGTATCTCCTCCTCATCAGTTACATAAACAACTGAAAAATGATACCTGCATTGATTGGTATCAGTAATGATACATTTTTGTCAAACATTCAGATATTAAACCTTTTTTATTCCCGCTTGCAAAGCTACCTTAATAATTAATTTTTTTTCCATTCTAAGTTCCAGTCCAAAAAGATCCCTAGACGTTTTAAGAAACCATAAAAAACAAGCGATTTGTTTTTTATTCTCTGGATAACTGACAAAATGGCATTCATTTAGAAAATATCTTTCTTTTAAGTATATTTGACAGTGTTTTAATTTTTTTGAAAAGAAAAGTGTTTCTATCGTAATGAAATGACTTCTAAGAGTCCAATTTCAAGGCATTCGAAACTCTGGACCGAAATATCAAAACAATATTTTAGGCTTCATTAATATGTGCTTATTTTTCAAATTTACTCTTACTTACATGGCATCGATAATTTGCACGCGAAAAATATATTTAATTGAGTTAAGAATTTGTTAAACCATTTTTCTTGTAATATTGATCTTATGGTTAGAAAGAGAGTTCACAAGGACTCCTGATGGTTATCTTAAGACCGACGATGCCCGGAATGTGCAAGCAAACTATGAGACAAAAATGAAGGTTCTAGAATATTCAAGAATTATGTTTATATCTCATTGAACCCGATATCTGGAGTTTTTGAGTAATTCATTTGACGTCATGCGGTGTCGGAAAGCTATAAATACCGAGGAGCTCATAAGGAAACGAATCTATTTCCAGTGACACTTTCTTTGGAGTTAGGTTCGCAGTGCGAGTTGTTCAGCTGTTATATGGTGTTCTCTCTTTTATTGTGCTCTTTCTGTTATTTTAATTTGTGCACGCTTGTGTTGCTAATTTTTACAAGTTCTGTTTTTGTTGTTATCTCTGATGCGTGTTTTTTGGAATATTCATGTAATAAAGAGGCCGACTCCATTATCCTGCTTTTTTGGATAGCGTGCACTCACCGGACGTGCTATTTTTCACCAGTAGCTACTAACCTGTATAGGAGCCCGGTGCGCATGCTCCAGCTTTTCCGGTCACACTTTCCTCAGACACCCTCTTCAAGACGGAAGAAAAAAGTTTGTCATCATCTACAATCCAGTACTCTCACGTCATCATGTTATAGTCACTATTATTACTGATTAATCAGAAGTTTTAAGTATTTGTTTACGAAAACTTTTGATTTAGTGAAAACTTAAAGCTTTATATTAAAATTATTGCTGTGCTTAAGCTTTTGACATGCACTGTATATTGTATTTCATCCACACTGTGCCTTAATGATAAGAGCAAATAAAGTTACCAAGATATTAAATAGAATATCTGAAGTATAAATATGAAGCCTTAGGTAGAGATCGCCATATGATCTTCTCGGGATTCTTATTAGAAATTAAGTTCCAATTTGTGACGAATCGGTGAAATGGAAAAATTGTACAGATTTGAGTTTAATAGGTGGTTTTGTTAATGTACGCAAACTGTAGATACGACATTTTGTAAAGGAGAGCGATGTATTTTTTGATTCTATTAAGTGAATGAAATCTAGCAGTGTTTCTAGATGATATATTTGGACAAATTAATACCTTTTTACCCCAAAAGATTTGCAAAAGTGGCAATCGTATCCTATATGAACTTTTCGCCAACTGTGAAAAAATAGATTTGGGTATTTTTAAGAAACGCCGCTTATTTGCTTTGATTCCAGAAGGCAGTTTACCCTGAAATATCAAACGGAATAATTTCAAACTATGACGTATATCAATTCATGTCGCATGCAGTTTTTTCCCTATTGTATCACTTTTTAAAAATGAAAAAAGAAATAATCTACTCATAGAATTTAGTCTATTCCCATTCACTGATTATGGAAATGACGGACTTAGGGGTTTCGAAAAATGCTCTGTTTGGCAGTGTCACAATTACTTATTGCATTTATCATGGGAAGGTAACTTTTTTTTAACTTCTTATAATCTCTTTACTTACTTTAATTTCGTTTGACTTGCTTCATGTTTGGAAAGATGTAATTTTAAAATAATATTTTCAGTCACTTCCTGATGTACTGGGGTATTAAAATTCTGTTACACTTTATATTCTCCGTACCAACAAAATATTTTTATATTTTTAGAACGTAATAATCAGTTAATTTAAATAATTTTTATTTACATATACGTGAAAACACCTGCTAATGAATTTGAGTAAAAATTGATTTTTAAAAACATTACTAATTATATATTAAAAAATAAAAAGGTAGAAAATAATAACATTTTTTTAAAAAATTTACTTTGAGGAGATAATAATAGAGCGTTTTTAAAAATTCGCTAAACATGGTATTTTATAATCAATTTTTGACTGACTTCCTGCTTCGCTAGACATCTTTAACATATTTCAGTCGTGTGTTCCTCCTAGCAGCGCAAGATATTGCACGATACCTCCACTATGCTGTCCGATATTCTGCATGCCGCACAATACTGTGAAGATATCGTATATCTTGTGCTAATAGGGTTCCGATGACAGCGCAAAAATTTATTATTTCAAGAAACAGGCACGGGAAGAAAGAGGTGTGATGTCTGTAATAACCTTTATTCAGGATATTGTCCTACCCCAAGAAGTATTTTCTGTGAAGGCATTACATTTCGTTACTATAGTTATAATAATATATAGTTATATCAGCCGAAATTTTGCTTAGGGTCATATAATAGCCTTCTGCATCAATTACATTTAAAATTTATAAGTCTTCCTATTCAAAGTTTTTTAATCGTCAAATTTCATAAAATAAGTCATATGCTCAAAATGATCTTAAAAGCAAAATAAAAGTATAAAACGTGAAGAATAATTCAAACTACGCATGAAAAAAAATTCTAGGTTAATAGTTATTTTATTTTTCAATATTTGGCTAAAAATTGCATTTTTTACTTTAACATTAGAGACTCATATCTCACTTGCTTTTAAATTTTAAATGAAAAAGCTATGATGAAACTTGGTATTCGAGCTAACCTTTTAATGTAATTTTAATTTTATCGAGAAAAATGTATGTTTCCATGAGAAATTTTGAAGTTAGTGCAATTAGGAATATGTATTTCACCCTTTATGATATTTCTAAACATCGAACATTTTACTAGACTTTATTTATAGAAAATTGGTACCTATTGTTTTAATATGCGATGAAAGAAGGCCAAATAATGCAAGTTGGCTCCTTTTTTCTCCACGAATCTACCCCCAAATTGAATAAAGCATGTATCGATTCCAAACATACTTCTTCTGGATCAAAATCCGAGTTTTGAGACAATAACTATCTATGTGGCGGTGCTGCATACAAACCAGTTATTGGAGAAGGATTTGATTGATTCAAATTTTGCTTCTATTTATTGGGATGCATTAAGGATTGGGATTATTTACAAGGAAATAAAACTGTTCATATTATCGTAATATATTTTACATACCAATCCGGCATCCACGTAAAAATATTATAAATACACTATTTGGCATGTAAAACATGTGGCATATTCGCCGAATATATTTTAGAAGGTTTGAAAAAGCATTGTTTGGTTAAGAAAATATTTGAATTTTGCGCAGAGAACTTCGAAACCGCTTTTCTTTAACCAACTTCGAAAGAAAGTGAAGGAGTTTAAAAAAATCACATCGTTACCGAACTAAAACCATACCTGTGACAAAGTGTGTTTATAGGTATTGGTGGCGCCGCACTTATTTTAATAATTATATACAGGCTGCAGACGATCGATATAAAAGCGTTTATAACTAACATTTTTTCGTTGTTCTACCTATCCTCATCTCGAGGAATCTTGAATAATTGGTATTTTGCATCGATTATTCTTAACGCACTTCTCATAATTCCTTAAATGATAAATTATATTAATTAATTTTTGGCCCTATTTCAAAAACTAATATTAAGAACTTCTATAATCTTTAAACTTTGCTTGTTTCAATGAGAGAGTTGTTTAAAATGTTTTTCAGATAGGTAATGCGCCGTTACGGCGCTCTAAATTTGCTGCAGTGAGGAATTCCCAACACAAGTGTCAAAATGTATACCGTGCAGTAGAAGGCACGTTACATGTTGCACGAAAGCAAATCAATTCTAACAGTTCAAAGATATTTTCGCTTAGAACATCGAATTTGTGTCCAAGTAAGAACTCAATTAAGCATTGATGTGAGCAATTACGGAGTGAAGGCCTCCCTCTCTCGTTAATAAACTTCATCTGAGACAGATGATGCATCATCTACTTTCCTTATGATCCGCATATCCTGTTTTCTAAATTGCCCATACGAATGCTTAATGGAATTCTTATTTGGAGACAGACAATTTCGATGTTATAAGAGAAAACGTCTTTGAACTGTTCAATTTAATTGGTTTCGCGGAACCGGATACGTACCGGGCGTGACTTCTTCTGCCCTGTAGCCATTTTAATACTTGTGTAGGG
The DNA here is from genome assembly GCA_013235015.1 of Araneus ventricosus. NCBI lineage: Eukaryota > Metazoa > Arthropoda > Arachnida > Araneae > Araneidae > Araneus > Araneus ventricosus. The sequence goes on along the minus strand of BGPR01011558.1, from coordinate 14,077 downwards.
AATCTCCGCTGCAGCAGATTTACAGCAGCGTAAGAGGGACTTATCTATCTGAAAAAAAAAACTTTTAAAACTATCTTCTGATTTAAAAAATGAAATTTCTACATTACAGGTGTTTTTAATTCATTTTTGAAGTGTGTCCAATAATTTATGGCCGCCCAGTATAATAAATGAAATAAAAAAAGCTATCTCGAATATATGGCATGCCTTAATAAAATTTCAATTTATCCATACCAACGGTCAACATGGCGACAAATATATTGGTTTCCGTTGGAAATAGGGAGACTCGAAACAATTAATTCCAAATCCCACAACTAAGGACGTTGTTATCCTTTATCACGTGAATTCTCTGTACGTCCTCCGTATTAGTTACATAAACAAGTCGAGAACAATACCTGCATTGATTAGATTTAGTGTGGACACATTTTGGTCAAAAATGCAGCTATGACGAAATGTGAGCAGGTTGTTTATTGCAGTCTATAACTCTGAAGAGGTTTAATTTGAAGTATTGATGCTGTAGTATAATTCGCCGATTCATCTCTTGAAATTTGCGTACTTCTGTGGGCCATGAGGAGAAAGGTAAACAGTATTTTCCGTTTCATTCTCTTTCATGACCATTCTTGCTCATCGCTGTATCGAAAATTACTTATAATCCAATCTTAAAACATTTAGGTTTTGCATATTGCACTATTCACGTTTTCATATCGCATCCGTATTGAATGAGAATAACACTAATTTTAATTTACCAGCTAAGATATAAAAATCCAAGCTATATATAAAAGAAATTTCATTTCAGAAGATTCCCGTGACAAGTTTTATAAAAATTCAATATTTTATGTAGAAATTTCTGCAACACGAAAAGTGGTACAGTTTCTTTTACAAATTTTCAAATCTTTATTCTTAACTATTGCAAAAGTGTTATCTTATTTTGACTCGAAATGTATTTATTTACGTTTGTAAAGCAGCCTAAATATTTAATTTTTTTCCCAGATATTAATAGAAGACGGACAATTAATATCCGTAGACATTTCTTGAAACCATAGAATGCAAGCAGATTACCAAATGGGGTGCTAGGTAGTCATTTTATGTAGGTGGTTACTTTTTTCTTGGCATGGAAAAAATTTAGTGCAAAACTTTTCTGTCGGGTGCTACTATAAAGAGTAACTACGCGGATAAAAAAAATGCAAATTACACACTTATTTTAAAAACCTGCAGTACCCAACAATTCAATTAACGATTAGTATTGCTGTCCCCAAACAGTTAAGCTCGGCTCCTGCACGAAGGCGTGCTATTTTTCACCAGTTGCTAATAACCTATATAATTATGTTTGTATAGAATTGCTTAACATTATAATTCTAGAAACCACAAATAATAAATGTGTATTTTTTCGACATTAAAGTAGTATTTTAAAATTTTGATTAATGATTAAAATTATGTTTTAAAAATATTGAATAGAAAATTATATAACATTCAAATGTCAACGGAAAAATCAAAAACTGAAGCACCACTGCACAAAATTTCAGCAATTTCTGTTCAGTAGTTTGAAAGATTTATAGATAATTTATAAATCGCTTAGAGTACCACTGTTTTCGTTTATTTCAGAGTATAACCGCAATTTGACTAATGGATTAAATGCGAGAAAAATATTTCTAATATGAAGCAGAAAATAAAGTATAACTTTGAATATTACTTTATAATAATAATTAGGTGTTGGTAGTATATTTTTCTTTTTAATTATAATCCAAAAAGTAAAGAAAAATCGAACAATATATGCAGTAAATTGATTCAATTTCATTAGCATTTAAATGAAATTGTTTTTATGCATTGAGATCAGAAAACATGAGAACTGATTAAGATTAAATGTTCTTTAAACTCCTGGATCTACAAAATAATAATGATAATGAAGATAAGGATTTTTGAAAAGTAAGCTGATGCGATTCGCATAGATTTAAACAGGCTACATTACTAAACACAGTGAGATATTTTACCATTTGTAGAATGATAGCAATTAGAATAGTGCGTAAAATAGACTGTACAAACATATATTTTTTTGTGTGCATATTTAGTAAATTCGTTTTTCAGTTTCAAATAGTTCGGTTTCGAAATAAGATACAGTCCTCTGTTTAGCCGAAAATTGAAGATGTATTAATCATATAAAATAATGTTGAATATAGAATGAATATACATCGATATATATAAAACGAACATATCAATTATTGTGTTTATTTAGTTAAGTTTCTTTACAATTTCAGTAATTTTACCTCTTATTCATTTATTATTATTATTATGATAATCGATGTTCCCAAGATTTTAAGAATACAACATATTATTATCTGACATAAATTAAGTAAAATTTTAATGAATGTATAATTGCTTGAGTATTTAGTATTCGAATAAATGTTGAATTTATATATTTTAAAATCTTTCATACTTTTAAAGTTGAGTTTGTGGATGAATTTCAGAGGGAACATGTTTTTTTCCATTTAATATATTACAAAACGTCCTTAAGCCGTACATATTAAATTTGACAAAAGAAAGTTCAATCTTTAAAGTTAGAGAAACTTAATAAAAAAACCTGCAAAAATATTAATTCTGATGTATATTTATTTGAAGTGTAAAATGCGCGTAATAATTTAATGGTCTTCTTAATAATTATAATTTGGATATAATGAATGACGCCTGTTTATTTCCCGACAGTTTGACATTCCTGTCTTCAGGCTTTGGAAGTCATTGTGCAATCAACTGTTGCGTTTCACCTTTAATTATTTTGCATTGTACTCATCCACAAAAATTGGAAATAAAAACCGGATGGTAGAGAGCGGACATGGAGAGTCACAAAAATAAAGAAATAACAAAGAAATAAAAAAATATTTATTAGGCCATATTTTAATCGTAAATTTCTCAATGGTGAAATCACCAGTCAGAATGTACGCCTCACAGATACGAAGGAGGGATGACGAACTCTTTCGAAAACACAAGACTTCTCTCGCACTTTGGCAGCAGCAGTCGGAATTCTAGTAAAGAGATCCCCTGCAGATTTTACGGGAGATTCATACACTAGTCTCTTGTAATAATCCTGCGAAAAGAGTCACGGCACGCCAAAAAAAGACAAAGAAATCGTGACATCGCGCAGACCAAATTATGGGACAACCTAAAATCCAATGGCCTGGAGGGTGACGTCCGGACAGTCCCACACCGTTTGACGAAAATATGGGCTGCGTAGTTAAGTTGCAGAAGCCGGGATTCTGTAGGAACATCCCTCAGCAATTCCAGAACGGGAAGAAGCTTATTTCCGGAATGCCCACTTCCTCACGTTGGAGTTGTACCTACAGCCTTTTCTGTTCATTTCCGACCCTACGAACTATTACGAAACATGCTAGGTTTCGCGTGCACTGCCTTCTCTTTAAATTCGCCCCATCTATTTTAAACCACTTGAATGAAAAAAATTGTAAAATTTATTATAATCAAATGCAGTTACAGAGGTAGGGGAATTTTAACTTATCCTATTTTGATGGTTTTAAAGGAGTTATGTAATAAGAAATATGCTACTTTTTTATTATTTGAGTAATTTCGGTATAAATGGTCCAACAAAAACATTTTTGAACAATGACTTCTTAAAAATAAATCTGAATCTTTTATTCTGACTTTTTTCGTAAATTTACAGCATTTATAAATCATAAATTCTAGAAAAAAAAGCACCAATAACTCGCGCATAAAATTATTTGTGTTTTTATCTTTTTTGGTGGATGATTTCATTAAATTTCTTAATTCTTTACAAATTCTAAAATTAGCTTTTGCTCTAATAAAACTTAATAATTGAATTTTGAATTCAGCAAATTCCATGCGTTCTAATTTTCTTCTTATCCCTCTGATTCCTATGGCCATTCAGATCAAGAGACCTCAAAATACGGGGGTGTCCGAGCTCCTCTATCAATGATAAGGGAAATTCACTTTCCCCCTCAAAAACTGCAATGACATCTGGCATTGTCCGAATTGTAAGAAAACTCCCCTCTTTCCCAAACACATCTAGGCGAGCCACTCTAACGAAGAAAGCACGAACAGCGAGTGTGAAATCAATCACACTTTTCGAAAGGGGGTGGAAATTTCAGAGAGACATTCGGACGGGGGTTTCGGATGGCTGTCGTCTTTTGCTAGAAGGGACGTATGGGACGCTCCCGTATCGATAGAGTTAAGGCCATGCATTGTTATAATGTGTTTGACTGTTATGAAACCGTTTGATTTCCGTGCCCCTTGATTAGTGAAATAACAGCTTTATAAATCATAAATTCTAAAAAAAAAGCACCAGTCACCTGCTCAAAAAATTCAGATTTTGTTTTCTTTTTGCATTGGCGATTTCGTTAAATATTAATTCTTCACAAATTCTAAATTTAGCTTCTCTTTTAATAAATTGTAATCATTGAATCTTGAATTCAGCAAATACCGCGCGATCAATTCCACTTCTCCTGGCCTTGAAATGTTATAAAGTGCATGAATGCTATGAACCTACTAGATCCCGTATCATTTTATAAATACGGTTATAAATATAACATAAATTTCCAGTGAAAATTTAAATTGCGGACATTGAATATCACAGAAAACAACATTTTGTTTTATTTTCTAGTATATGTCTCAGAAATTCTTTTAGAAATCTTTGAAATATCACCTCAAAGTACGAATAATTTTTTTGCAGTACTGGCACGCTATATTTTCAGTTAGCCTCAAAAAATATCACTTGTGTGAAGACAAAATGCTAATTATATGTCAAACAAGAGACGTCAATACGTGCCCCCCCCCCTTAAAACTTGTTGCACCGCTACGTCTCATTGGCGAAAATTATATTTTACACTTCAGTGCTGGCGACGCACGCCTTTTGCACAAATATGATATTTACATGTAGCGGTGTCATAGAGACACTGAGGCTTTTGTTCCCACACCTTGCTGTTACGATTTTTTGCATTATTTAATTTACGCTTTAAAAATTAATTTTTAAAGAATAGTTAGTTGATAAAAAATCACTTATTGCGTTTTTTTTATTTCAAGTTCGTAAAACGTTTGAATAAATTAATTTTAAATAAAATGTCAACCGAAAAATTAATTTTTTCGTATATTCTTCCTATATGACAAATTCACATTTAAAATGATTTACACAGTTGTAGTAAACATTGAAAAGATCTGCAATGTCATATTAACAACAAATACACATGCCGAAAAATTATTTTTGTATTTATTTATATAAGAATTTTTTTGTTTTGGCTGAAATAAAAAATAATTATAATTAAATATTATTTGTTGGCATTAGTAAAACTACTTTCACAATAACACCAGCCAGAGATAAATGAATTTACCTCATTTGTAGTGTGATGAATGCGAATATGACAATCAAAACGGTTTATCACGCACCATTTTCTCACATTTGGCATCACACAATTGTCAGCATTTATAGAAACGAAATGTTTAAGGAGTTCAACTCCATAATCATAACACAGCTTAACAGAGCTATATCGCTCTATCAACGGTAGCAGTATAAGCGATGTTCACCACAGTGTCTTCTTGAAATACACGCATCTCCATACACTATTAAAATTTAGAAATCGTCTTCTTCAAATCATTCTTCGACAAAGGCCCTTTTCAAATGCCTCTCAAGTATCGATATTCTCGCAGTGCAGCTAAACTACTCCTGTAGATCTCATAAAACGCCTTGACAAGTAAAACTCCATTTCTTTTCTCTAAAGACACAGTCATGAGTGATTTTCTGATTTTGAATAATGGCATTTTAATGATTTGCAAATTTGAAAAAGAGTGTCTTAATTACATGAAAAGAGCCATTCAGTGGTCAAAATTTGCAATAATATGTTTTTTTATTGTAGGTACTCTTCTGTCACGGTCAATTTAAAGAAACGAAATGCGCGTTCATACAGTGGGGTCTATTTGGTCAGAGTAAAAAAACTTGAATTGCCACCTTGTAAGGACACAAGATTAATTTACTCGACAGCTTAGAAAACATGTAGTAGATGTTATGCGTAGATGCAAAAGTAAATAAACATAATAGAAAATCATTCGAAATACATCATTTCAAATAAACGAATCGCGATTACAATAATCCTAAAATCGCAGCATAGTATGGTCCGTGAGATTCAACCCCTTTTGCTTTCCCACAAACATGAGATGGTTTAAAGCCCTTGTTACCCCCTTCCCTCTAATAGTCAGAAAATGTCACAATTTCACGAACCCCCTTCCCCTCTCCAAGTGTGACATCATTTGTGGATGGCCCCCTCAGGAATTCGATTCAAAAAACTACTTAATGACTTTAATACTGAAAAAAAAACCAAATGAGGAAGTTGAGCTAAACGAGAGCCGTAAAACACTCATCTCAAATGAATGTAATTACAAGTGGAGAAAGGGCTGATTTTTCTCCTGACTGCGAGTCCAGCGCTGCTCAGTGCGCCAATTTTTACTTTCTCGCATACGAAGTATACAAAGAGAAAGTATTGTAATCGTCAAAAAATTCCAACTCCAGATTTTGACGAATCTACACGTCTTAGACCTTCCCGAGTACGGAAAACACAATTTGGGAATCATGTCTGTCTGCCTGTGAACACGATAACTCGAAAACTATTAGAGCTACGGGAATGAAATTTGGTATGTGGTCTTTATACATAATTTGTAGATTTCTTTCAAATTTTGGACAAAATCCGTCAAAGGGAAGTCTGTCTATTTATTTGTCCGCGGTCATGTGAACGCTATAATTCAAAAACTTGAATAGCTAAATGGATAAAATTTGGTACACAGTTTTATCGTTATGAATGTAAGTCCGTATAAAAGTTTGGGCCAAATCCGTCAAAAGGAGGCGTTCAAATTGCATATTCAATTTCTTTTCATCCGATTCTCATGCGCATGCGTATTGGTAGCAATCTGTTATTGTTGTAAATTTTATTTACAACAATAAATTATGTTTTCAATCATCAATTGTTAACAATTTTTTTTATTGTCGTAAATCAAACCGATCTCATTATTTCGGCAAATCTTTCATTCACGCGCTTTTGCAATTGTTACGGTTGTGGTAGTATAAATTGTTTTCTTGGGAATTCAATTCCAAAGCAGAATTTTCGCTTTAGTATTCATTGCATTGCCTATTTTATCGCGCCTTCTTCAAAGTAATATTTTTTAAACGTGGCAACAGATATTTGATTTCAGGTTTGTTTGTTTGTTTGTTTCACTTTCTCGAATACGAAGTATACAAAGAGGAAGTATTGTAATCGTCTAAAAAAATTCGAACTCGAGATTTTTACGAATCTCCACTTAGAAAGTATGCGAGAAAGTTTAGGGGAGACCACTCCCGCTGGTTATCCTCAGGAGAGAAAAAACTCTCTGCAGCTCTGGTCAGTCTCTCTCTTAGTTGTTAATTGATTTTCAGTCTTCCTTTTACTTTTTTATTACTTTTTTGCCATTTTTGTTGATCATTGAACTCTGAAAGAGGAACAGTAAGCCAATTAGAATTAAAAAAAAGAAAATACAAACTTTTAAAATAACTTCGGGGGGACTGCAGCTCTAGTGGACGAGCCGCCACTGGCACAGAACTCTTTCAATATGACAACCCTTTTCGTGGAGCACATATTGCATCCTGTACACAATATTCCCGACTGACAAGCCTCAAGGGGGCGATTTGCCCTTTCCGCATTAGAAAGGGGCGGCAAAATCATTCATGAGAAGAATTTTCTGACTAAGAGAGGAAGACGCACTGGCTCAATCATCGTGAACATGAAGCAATGAAGTAATGACTTCGTATATTTCGGCCTCTGTAGGTACATTTCCGATATATGAATGAAACAACGGTGGTGGACGAGCGATTTCGAAACCTATCTGTAGACATTGAGGGCGTCGATCAACGAATTACGTAACTTATAAAATATTCTTCCCCGAAATTATTATTATTGCTTTGAGGTTTTAACTTGTAAAGTAAGTTCGGCATATTTTAAGTTTGCTCCGGGCGACATAAGTTGCAGCTAAGCCACTGTTTGTCCTCATATATACAAAGCTATATTTACAATCTAACAACAATCAATGTACTTTATTGAACATCTGTACTGTGCACAAATTTTACCCCATGCATTTAAAAAACAAATACAATAACTTTTCAATAAAGTTACATAAAAATTTACTGGAACAAAATTTTAGAAAATTGTACCCCGAGAGTGAAAGTAGTTTTTAGTCCCGTTTGGATAGAGTCGATGAAAGATCATACTTTCAAGAAAGTGAAGAATCAACATGACTTGGAACTAAACCGGAGCTACAGACTCTCAACAAAGAGATATGATCATGTCTCTCTTTCTTTCAATGCGAAATATTTAAACAAATTTCTTCTTCCAACATGTATTAACAAAACATTGTTTATTTTAGAAAACTTAAAATTAAATGTCTGCTTTTATCTAATAACTAAAATTAAACTCTAAGAAAACAAAATTACAACTAAATATTTCCTTTTTTCAGTGATAGTATAATTAAATGTCCCGATATTACAAAAATGATTCAACTGATTTAGTGGTGCCAAACGGGCCATTGACTGACCAACGCATTGAAACCATTCAAACGGCCATCATCTTTAAAATGAATCAAAAAATAAAAATACTTGCATAAGTGTCGATTTTAATACCTTCAAGGAATATTAATGCGAAATCTAGGAAAATCTAATAAAGCGTTGAATACTGACTGCGCAACAAACGAATTTGCAAGCAGACGAAAATGCGATTAAAACAGAGTCTGCTTTTCATTTGGTTAATTATATTTATGCGAATTTATTGCATTATTTGACACAGATTATTATCCTTTCACTCAAAACTTTTGAAACCTTTGAAGACGGAAGTTTTACATCTAAAGCAGTGACACTTAAATAGAACTTAAACCAAAATCGAATTTCACTTGAAAGTTTTGATATAATTTTTATCGTCTTAGAAGCTCCATTACAGTCGTTAATTTTTTAAACTTTTTAGACTCTTTAGTCATTAATATATTTTATAATTCACTATTATATTCACTGCAGAATTTAGAGTCCTAAAACGACGTTCCTAAAGTCCCCGCCGGTGGAGTGGTGCACGAAGGGTAGGGGGGGGGGGGGGGTAGAAGGGGCACAGTTTTCTTAAATATTTCAAAGAAACCTATGGGTTCTATAGAAAAGTACTCAATTATGAATTAAACTAAATTAATTAACACGTCGTCTTATTTCTCTATTCATATAGAGAAACTTTTCTGTAAAGGGTACAGCAGTATTGTCTTGAAGATATTTTCATTAAGAAAGTCAAACCATTATAGCTGAACTGGGTAAGACAAAGTGGGCACCCAAAGGCTAATAAGCCATAAATTTTTGAGGGAGGTAAGCTGAGAATTACCATTTCACTTATCTTTTCCTTTGGCTAGTATTAAACACTAGCCATTCGGCTACAGAACCATTTCCTTGTCTTTTTAATTGTCTTAATTCTATTATATTAACAAACTTCAAATTCATAACTTATTTGAATTTTGTTAACTTGAAAGTGATAATTGCTACAAAGAGACCGAGAGAACTAGTTTGCAAGAAAAAAAGTAGATGGGAAAATGTAATTAGCATTTGAGATAAATTTTTTTTATGCGGTATTTTTGTTCCCTAATGAAACTAGTGACATAAGTCTTTACATTCAATATTTAAAAGTCAGAAAACACGAGATAGAGATAATTTTTAAATTTTTGCATAAGTGCAATCTATAATTAATAAACAGTATAAAATTAATTAACATAATCATAACAAATAAATGAATTATAGTAAGAAGAATATTTTGCCTTAGGACAGAAAACCTTGCTAAAAGTAAATTTATCACAATAACTTATGAATAAATTTATTTAAATAGCAGAAGAAAGAAAAAAACTGGTGGATTTAAAGAGAAAAAAACTACCAGAAACAATGAAAGATGGACTGACATTTTAATACAAACGAAGAAGTTTTTATACATTATAAGAATGTATTTTGAAGGAAATCAAACTTTTACTCCAACTTTATGAAATTTGGCACATTACTCTTCAAAAGATAAATAATTTACTGACTTTTCATTTTAGGTAAGACAAGGCTGGATTTACTTAAAAAATTAAAATAAGATTTTGGCGTGTTTTCGCATTATTTTCAAAATACTGTCTAACAAAATGATTTTTGAATGGTATAATTAAAGACTATCTTTTAATGATACCCAGTTTAAATGCAAATTACTGATACAGTAATTTCAAATTCTTCGACTCATTCATTCAAAGAGTTTATTTTAAAGGTTCTGGTTGGCTCTTTCAACAGATGCCTACTAAAGGGTAGCATTCTTTCTTCATTCGTTATTCTAAACCGTCTTCAAGAAATGTTTAACTTACGAAGATTTAAAATCAAATAGCTTTAATCCTAATTTCGTTATTTTTAAACATTAAGAAAATTAGGGGTGTTAAAGAAGTTTATTTAAGAACGCGAAGAATTAAATCTATATTAAGGGTGGGCATTAAATTAAATATACAATCATTCATCTTATATATATATATATATATATATATATATATATATATATATATATATATATATATATATATATATATATATATATCTCTCTCTCAATATATTAATGTGTGATATTTTTAAAACTAACTTTCTTAAATAACCTTTTAACGACACACTCATTTAGTACTACTGTCATTTAGAAATAGAGGGTGCACTTTTAGCTTTCTTTCCGGGAGTCACCCAGGTCTTACAGGATGGGAAATTCCTTTTCTGGGTGCTTAGTCTATCCTCTTCCATGCTCAACATGTAAACATTAACAAGCGTCGCACCCATATAGCACCTCATTCTATTCTGGTCATGGGCTATGTGGAGACGAAATCCTTTACCTGTGAAGAAGTATCCTGAATGACTGGATAAAGAAAATGCCTATAGATACCATGAACAAAAACTAAATTGAAACATTTATGTCCAGCATATAAAAACTCTGTTGTTATTAAGTATTGAAAAAGATAATCCCATATGGGTTTTGTAATTAATATACTTAGCTTGGCTGTGGACAACAGAAGCATAAGCAGGGTTAAATTAATTTTTTGCTATACTAACCATCCCTAAACATTACTATAGTTTGAAAAAAACCAGACAAGAATGGTACCTAAAGTAGAATTTAGGAAGAAAAAATCACGCACTAAACCTAACTAGAAAACATAACTATATGGAAGGTGAAATCAGAGATAAAGGTATGAAACAATAAGTATATTTACTTGATACAATATATACATCTTTCCAAATAAAATACCCATTACTTATTCATTAAACTTTTCAAATAATCCAGTGTTTCACACCTATCCTTACCAGGTTCCGACACTGTAAAATATACCGCCATTTTATCCTGACATCACATATTGCCAGCAAAATTTCCAGCTGAGAGCCTATAAAATTGACCAAATAAAAAATGAATTAATTGTAATTAAAGGGTAGTAAGCATATTTTAATTAAAAATCTCAAATCCAGTTAATAAATGTAATACAATTAGTTATTAGAAAATATTTGAAGAATTGGAAAAACTGTCTATTATAAGGAATATTTAAAATTAAAATCAGTAGCGCAATCCCAATAGCAATAAATTTGAAACCAATGAAACAAGACAAATTAGAAAAATTACACATTACTTGGCAAAATATAAATAAAACACAATCCTACCATTAAAAGAATTAATATATTCCATGAAATATATCATAAAAGAAAGCGTTATTCTTAATGACCTAAATATTTCTTATCTATATAAACTCTTAAAAAAACTATTAGGTATTCCATAAACCATATAATAAAAAAATTTTTTATGTTCTTAATTCTATTATCATTGTCTGTTACTAAATTATTATTTCTAATTATATAATTTTTTAGCAAATTTTCTGAAGACAGAAATGCTAAGATTGCTATCCCAATAAGAATTTTATTAATTTGAGAATTAAATGCATTTCTTTTATCAAAATTCAGTTACTATTTTTATTATCTTTAATTTTTTATATCTAGATCTAGAAATTCTGCAGCTAAATTCACATTGTCATTAGTTTTTTATCAGTTTTAAAATAATCAGGATAGAATTTAATATGTGGCTTGGGTCCTATTTGTTAAGATAATATCAAATCATCTATATAACTTGGAAAAAATATACTGTAATAATTAGTAAAGTCTTTCTCATAGTAATGTAGGTAAATATTGCTAAACTATTACTAGACCTCTAAGAGGTAATCCTTTAATTTAGTAGAAAAAATCTAATATCCTTAAAAGACCAAGTTTTCTTTTGAAAATAGATTAATAAGATAAATTCATTAATATAATATCTTTTTTAAGATCAAAATCTTTTATGTATATTTACTAAAGGTACTAATCAAATCTTCCATCTCTATACTATTAAATAAATCTTTAGTCATAGGTATATACATTAGATATTTCTACATCTTTAATCACATTTAATATCTCTACACTATTTATTATAATTTATCATCTTTTTTGTATTCTAAATTCTCTATTACTGTTTATGTATTTTGCAAAGAGTTTGCCAGATTTTGTGACATAAGTATTGCAGCCATTAGTAACGCATCTAAATTTAAGGGACTCTTGAAATTTTTGGAGTAAGAAAGATGTGAGGATGATATAGTGAACTTTTAATAAAACAATTCTCAGTTTTTTATGGAAGGCATGAAATTTATTAGAAATTTCTCTTTCATCTAATTTTGTCTCTTTATAAATATACGCTGTTAATAATATTATGATTAAGAAATTATTTTTTTTGTAGAAATATTTACATATTATAGATAAATATATATAAATATGTATATATAAACATCTATATATATATATATGTGTGTGTGTGTGTGAAGGTGTTTCTGAAGATTTATGTTATGATTATAGATATGTTTGGACCCTGACAGACTCCTGAAAACCATTATTTTCAGATCCGACTACATAATTATATCATTCTTTTATAAATTAAATTACAATTTTCATTGTATAATCTTTGTTTAATTAGCAAAGCTAATAAATACAGATTGTATCAATAAAAGTTGTATTTATTTTGTAAAACAGAAGAAATAAATATATAATAAGATGCACGGTATAAATTTCTCCTTCGCGCGACAGATGAAAGGCAATTTCAGTTCAGCTGTATTTGTATTTTTTCACTTGCCCTATAGCATGGTGTGTGACAGAGAGGTTGTGAATTACTTGAAGGTCGGAATAGCTGTTTGTCTAGATTTCGACTGCAAGTGATGGTGGATTGCTTCACTAAAGGCTAAAATTCTGCTTCGGTATTTATTTTTATGGATGGTTTACTTACATCCATTCTTTTGCTTATTCATTTTTATCATTAAGAAAAAAAGGCTGCCCCATTCCTTTCGTCTGTCTTCGACCTGATCTAAATATAATAGAATTTTCTAAAATTTAATAAATTTACTTTTTATTAATGTATCAGTTCATTTAAAATTTTATAGGATATTATGGGTTGCTTGTGGCACAGCAGTTGAGAGAATTTATGTGGTTCAAACAGAAGAAGAGTATCTGACAGAGGAGGTGCTGCATCTAAGATACAATAGAAATGATTATTACAGTATTGCCTAATTTACAGAAACTCCTGGAGCCCAGCATACAAAGAAAGAGATGCCAAAAGATTCTCAGGTAAGAGAAAGTACAAATGTTTCATTAAGGCCAATAGAATGTAGGTGAGTGCAGGAAAGAAGAAATGCTACAGATTTTTTTACAGGCGATACATTTAATAAAAAGTATAAATATAGTAGACAAGGCACCATTGTATTGGAGCAGCGAAATAAATTAAATATTGCATCAGCGGATATGGGATTATATAGTAAGCCAGGTGAAAATTATACTGATAGATAAGAACTAACTTCTTGATAAAACATTAATTTTCTTTTGAATAATTTAGCTTTCCTTTATCTACGTACATTAGTTTTAACGAGGAAGCAAAACCTGTATATATTACTATAAAATCTTATCTCATTGTATTCTGTGTAATAAAGATTTAGCATTTATAGATATTCAAGAAAACACGATTTGTTTATGCCG
>BGPR01011557.1:0-48113 GCA_013235015.1 Araneus ventricosus | reverse complement strand
CGCCATTTCGTTCCCCAGTTTTTGGCATAGCATACCGGAACGCGAAGTTCGAATGCGCTAATGTCTGTCTACGCGAAAGAGTTATAAAATTGTGATTTGTGTCATTAATATTTTTAATTATGTCTACGATAAGAACTGATATTATGACCCATGAAAGCACCGTAAAACAAAACAGAGTGGTCGCTGCCAAACTGTTAAAGCTATGTTTGAAAACAGGACATGAAAAAATAAGCTTGTATAAAAAGAACTATTTGAATTAACTCATTTATGGCAGTTAAGAGGTTAAGACATAGTTAATTTGTGATTATTCATAAAACTAATATTTATGCAGGACTCTTTTGTGTCTTTTTCTTTTATAAAGCAATATCTGATTTATATATTTTAGGTTTATTGCATGTATTTTATAAAAATTATTGATATTATAAAACATTATTTATTAATTATATCAATTTTAAGAAAGTAAGTAAAAAATATTGATTTTATAATGTTAAAAATAAGTATTTGTAATTGAAAAAATTCATATATGGCAGTAAGCAAGACCATATTTGTTTCTTTTTTTTTTTGTGATGAATAAATCATTCATTGGAAAAAGAATATGGGGGCCTTTCTAGGAGTGTGCCATTTTTTTTTTTTTTTTTTTTTCTCTTGACTGAATCAGATTGTGAATAATTTAGCCCATCTTCTGATGGCAATTTTTGTTTCTTTTTTTTATTACGGATTGAAAAGAACTTTGGAATGCGTAGGGGATAATAGCCTTTGTTGCTGAAAATCTCCAAAACCCCCTTTTTCAAATCAAATCATTCATTAATAAGTGTTTACTTATCTCTTTCTCAATATATGTTGCTACTCGCATGAAAATGTAGCTACTCTCGTGAATTTTCCTCTTTTTTGTACCTTTGCTTTCACCCCTGATATGGAAGCAAATAAGAATGATGGTACTGCAGTAGAAATGGAGACTGCAGTTAATAGCACCAAAGACTTGGTATAAAAAAAATTCTAATTCCTTTATAGTCGTTCTTATATTTGAATATCTAACTACAAAAACATACAGTGGCTCCCAAAAGTGTTCGTACACTTACGATTTTCAATGAAATAGGGCTCTATCCATTAATTAAAATTAATATTTCAGAATAGGTATTTAATAATAAGATCTATTTTTAACAAAACTACATGAAATATTTTAAAAACATAGCAAAACTTTACTTTTTAAGAAATCAATAATCAAAAAGTAACAAACTCTTATCTCACAAAAGTCTTTGTACACTTGAAAAAAATCTCTACATATTAGTAAATATTTTAATTTTTCGTTAAATTAATATTTAGTAGGATAGCCTTTAGCATCCACAACAGCTTTTAAATGTTTGGGAATAGATTTTACTAATTTTTTTTTGTAATTTCTGCATCAATGTTCATCCATTCTGTCATCATTATTGTTTTTAGTTCACTTCTTGTTTTAATTTTGTGTTTTCGTACTCTAACCTCCAGTTCTCTCCGGATATGTTCTATTGGGTTTAAATCTGGCGATTGAGGTGGTGTTTTCAAATTCTGTGGACAATTACTCTACCACCATAGGCGAACGTTGAGAGCCCTGTGCTTAGGATCGTTATCTTGATAAAAAACAAAGTTGTTTCAATACCCAAATTTTGAGCTGATAATTTTAAATTGTCTCTTAAAATATTTAAATAAAGAGCATGATTCATTATGCCATCAAAAAATACCGAATTACCTAGTCCTGATGCTGACATGCACCCCCACACAAGGACACCTCCACCGCCATACTTAACTGTTCCAACTAAGTTCTTAAGATTAAGTTCCTCGTTTTTTTTCTTCTCCATACCATTATACGTCCATCGGAACCCAAAATGTTAAATTTGCTTTCATCTGCAAATAAGTCATTATTCCAATATGTTTCGGGTTTATTTAACATTGGTTTTGCGAAGGAAAGCCTAAGCTTTCTGTTTTTCGCACTAACAAAAAATTTCCTACGGGCAGAACGCCCATTTAATCCAGCTCCTCCGAGAACTCATCGAACAGTTTCAGGTGAAATTGAGGTAGAAAATTTTTCATTAAATTCTTCAGAAACTTTTAAAGCACTCAAACGTGGATTTTTCACAAATTTTCTAATTGTAAATCTCTAATCATGTTTTGTTAACTTTGCCGGTCGACCTTCTCTTACCTTGTTTTCGATCCGATTTTCTTCTTTAAAGTGTTTTATCACATATTGCACTGTAGATTGGGATAAATTAACTAATTTAGCGATATTTCGAACTGATTTACCACTACTATGATGAAAAATAATAATTTTTTTTGAATGCTGATTGTTTCTTTATGACTATGATTCATTTTTAAATAATAAATAGAATATTACAGTGTAAGCAAGCAAAAATTAAAGCAAAACGATTTTTTAAATGCCACCACAAAAAAATGCCATGCAAAAATAAAAATAAAGCGACGGACTATAATTTATAAATTATGAATTTATCCGAAAATATTTCAGTGTACGAAGACTTGCGAGATTAAGTTTTTTTTCCCCCTTTTTTTTTATTGATTTCTTAAAAATAAATTTTTACTAGGTTTTTAAAATATTTCATGTAGTGTTGTTAAGAATAGATTATAGATCTTATTATTAAATACCTATTCTGAAATATTAATTTTAATTAATGGATAGAGCCCTATTTCACTGAAAATCGTAAGTGTACGAACACTTTTGGGAGCCACTGTATTTCAGTACTTTTCAATTAGTGTAATAACCGTGATTAGCAATTGTAAGTGGAGAGGTGAGATTTATAAACAGCTAAAAGTTCAAGGGGGTATAAGAGAGTGGCAGCAACATTTTACAATTTGGCTACAAAATGATAAGTTTGGATGCTCTTTGGGCAAATTGAGACAGAAAAGTAAAAGTTGACAAGTGATATACCCATACAGTAGTTGTTCCTGAGGATAAATTTGGTATTTTAACCTGGTTCAGTGACCACTTTAAAACTTTCTCCAAGTACATGAACTTTATGATGTAGAATGTATGGTTTTTACTGACATGGCTGGGTAATATCGGTACATCTGGCTCGTGTGTTAGCTTATGTCGTGCAAATGGAAAATGTACCCATTTTTTTTTTCAGAGTAATAAATGAGCATTATTTAATTTTGTATATTTTTAATGTGTTGATTTGTTTCTATCCTATTTCCATGCAAAGTCTTAAAAATTGCTAAAAGTTTGGGCTTAGCAGTTTAAACCAACAAATATTTATTATTGAAATTGTGTCCATTCCTCAAATGTAAGAGACTGATATTATTTCTGTGTTAGTACCATAATAATTTTTACTGATTTAAACTTGAACACTGGCTTATAAATGTTAGTGATTTTATCTGATGATAAAAGTTTAAACTATTGCGATTATTTTGCTTGATTATTATTTAATTTACTTGTGATTATTTTTTCCTTTCAGGATATGACCATGGATATTGCAATGGGAAAGGCAATTGCAGACTTTTTGGTACTAAAGTTTTTTCTTTTTTTCATTTATTTGAATTTTGCAAAAAGGATCCTTTTTTTTTTACAGTAACTAGTATTATTCTATCATTATCCTTTATTTAATTTCTCTTGGTTTATTTCAATCTTCTTAGTGTGGGTGAGTGTTCAAATGCAGTAAGTAAAACAATAAAAAGTATTGTTATAAAATATTTTTAAAAAGTTATCAAAATTAGACAAAAATGCACAGAAATAAAACTTGTAAAACTGAAGCTATTTTTTTGCATTTTAAATTGGTGTAAAAAAAATGGTTTTTATGCCATAATGCGCTTCAAAATTATTGGGAGGAAAAACCATTAAAATTTGGAAAGGCCCTGTCTTAGTGAGCACCTACTACCCAAGAAGTAACTACCAGCCAAATACAGAAGCTCTAGGTTCAGCTGTTTGTCTTGTAGAGTGTTTTGAACGATTTTTGCGTCATGCATGTCAGAATTTAAAGATATTATGTCAGTCTATAAACATTATCATATTAAAAATTCTGCTACCATAGTACACTAGAAAACTGCATGAAAAACATATGCTAAGAGCCTGTAAATATCCTTTCCTTTTATACCCTGCGCAGACCTGCCAACTCTCCCGCTTTTGGTGGGAGTCTCCAGTTTTTTAACAATTTCTCCCGCCTCCCAATTCTCAATGATTTCCTCCCACTTTTTAGTATTTTCGAGAAATTGAAACAAATAAATAGTAATAATAATTTTAAAAAAAGCAGTAAAAGAGCGGCAAAAAGACAAATCCCGTGCTTGGCCACGACCACATTCTCTTCAAATTTCAAATGCGTGACGTCATTCTGCTACGGATTCTTCATTAGCTCTTTGCCGCTGTGTCATGCCCAGGCTTGTTGACTAGTGACTATTGCCATTGGTTTTTGGCACATGCGCTGCTGTGACTGTTTAGCGTGCTAGGGAAGGAAACAGGGAGAATTTGTTTTTCTCTTCAGCTGATCTTGTCGTGTCGTGGTAGGGTTATCGACGAAATATTTTAAAAACAAATTTTTGTTCTTGCATTTCTTTTTCCACAAGTCCATGATGTCATTGAAAGAATCTAAAAAGAAATACCAGACTGTATTTACCAAGACCTATTCTGATGAATATTCGTTTATTATCGCTTCGAAAAAAGATAAATTGTATGCATTTTGTACTATTTGAACGTGTGATTTTTCAATCGCTTCCAGAGGCAAGTATGACATTAGTAAGCATATCGCACAGCAAAACATCAGGATAATGCTCCGATATTAGGCATGAATAAAACAATAGATTTGTGAATAAACAAAATGATCATGGTGCTATTCAAGCAGAATCATTATTTACCCCATTTATTGTGGAACACAATCTTCCAATTGCTTGTCCCGATTATGCTGGACCGTTGTTCCGGGAAATGTTTCCGGACAATGAGGCCGCAAAAAAATATGGCTGTGTACATGCAAAAACCTCAGCAATCATTGCAGAAATGGGGAAAACTGAGAAAAATGCTATTATTTTTACATTAAAGAAGGTGCCACTGGTAGCAATAAAGATGATTTTAAATTATATCCACTGATGGTGACATTCCACAATGAAAAAACTCAAAAAATTGAGTCAAGTTTGTTGTCAACTTCTGCAATAGAAGGTGACAGTACAGGAGTTAATATTGCCAATCTGATATTAAATGAATTGAAGTCTTAACATTATTCCATTAGAAAATTGTTTGGCATTAAGTGCAGATAATGCACCAGTGATGATAGGAAAAAAGGTTGGTGTTGCAGGCATTTTATCAAATGAAATTAATCCTTTGGTTGTCCATGTCACCTAATTGCTTTAGCTGCTGAGAAGAGTGCATCCTGTTTCCCTACAAATATTGAAGACTTTCTCATTGATATATACTTTTATCTGGAGAAAAGCTCTAAGCGAAGAGAAAAATTTTAAATCTATGCATGATGCTGAAAGTAGAAAAATTTTAAAGCATGTGTGTACATGTTGGCTTTCTTTAAGTCATTGTTTAGCAAGATTAGTTGAGCAGTGGAATCCATTGACATCCATTTTTAAAAGCAGAAATTTACAATAACAGCAGTAGCAGAGCTAGTGGATTGAGGGACTATAAAATCCATATATTAAATTGGTCCTATTTAAGCTCATCTAGGTCTGATGTTGGGAAGAAAACATGTTTAGGTAAAAGGGGTTCAAATACAATTGCATCATCTGCATCTGAAGTTCAGAAGAAAAAATATATAGTGTCCAAAGAGGGAAAAAAAAAACTTGCTATTCAAATAAAAGCATTACAGATTCATTTACTTCAACTGAATCAATGGTATCAAAATTTTAAAAAATAAAATTATCACATGAAGTAAAGAATTCAAAAACTTACGGTATTATCTCGTGTGAAGGAAGATCGTTTTTATTTATTTCATCAGATTTTAATAAAGCAGTGTTTTTTCCTGTTAAACACCCTGCCTTTGTTCGAAATTCCAGATACTGAACTGCAGTCAACTACACCCCTTATTTATATCTTGTGTAAATTGCTACTGGATATGCTGAAAATATTTTTTTTTTCAAAGTTCCTTTTGCCATCCATTGTTAAATTGGCTAAAAATTTACTTAAGATCAATTATAAATAAAAAAGCTAATCAAAAGAGTGATTCTGATTTAGTGATTGGTTATTCTGCTTCTAAAATTGTTGAAACTTTGAAGCCTGATGAAAAAGAGTTCTTTTCTCCACAATTAGACTCTGTTTCACAACTGTATGTGATTATATGAAATGTAAATTTCCCTTTGAAAGCTATGTCCTTTTGAATGCTGAAGTTGCTTATATTAATTCAATTGTGGATGCTTCATTTTCCAGCTTAAAATTTTTTTGTTGGCAAGTTTCTATGTCTTTTAGCCTTACAACATATGGACTTTGACACAGCTATTGATTCCTTACGGAATGAGTTTTGTACATTTCAGATGGAACATTTACCAGATGAAATAAAAGAAGAAAAAATATAGATATACAATGGTGGTCAAAAGTTGGAAAATTAATGAGTCCTGATGGAAAAATAAAATATAAAATTTTATCAAAAGTTATGATTGGAATTTTGACCATCCCACACAGCAATTTCAGAGTGTGAGCAGATTTTTAGCTTAGTTACTAAGACACAAACACAATTTAGATCCTTACTTTCAAATCAGACTTTGGGAAATTTGTTGACTGTGAGGTCAAGAATGCAAGAGCCTTGTTTTAAAAGAGAATTTGATGTTCAATAAATGGGCTCTGTATGGTAACCGAGAAAACGAATGATCAACTACTCTTGTAAAGAGGGCAAAATCTGCAACAACTTCTTTAAAGAGTGAAAGTACATTATCATGTAATTTGTAAATAGGACTTATTTGTAAGTAGAACTCGTCTGTAAATACAAAAAAAAAACTATAATCAAGAAATATATATATGAAGATTTGTAAATCCCCATAAATAAAGCTCTGAAGTACAAAAAAAATATATAGGTAAGTCAATAAATTTATATTGGTAATACTGTCTAGATATAAGATATGTATGGAAGAGCAAAAACACACTAAAAAAGTGTCTTTTAAAAAACTAATCAGATTATTTTAAAAACCCACATAAGCAATTTTTAAAAATCAATAAATTTTCATTTATTGTGTAAAAAAATAAAATTTAGAGAAAAATGTAGCCAAAATAAAATATTGTCTCATTACGCCCCCTCCACCTTATTTGTACATCAGTTAAATGAAGTAAATGTTGGCCTTGCTGCGCATTTGTGATTGTGTATGTGTAATTGAAAATGTCGCATTCTTTTTCAAATTTGAAGATTGGCAGGTCTGTGCATCTTTTTTATCTGTAAAAAATGTATTACTTAAATTTTTGAAGTAAATCTTTAATGTAAAATGTATTAAAGTGTTTTTTTTAACAAATCTTTGGCAATCTTTGACAGAAACTGTACTATATTCTGATGTAAATAAAATATTTACTTATAAAATGTTTTCTGTAGGGCGAAAGCAAAGTTGATCCAAAAAACCTTACAAAATCGTCATCTGAGCCAGAAATAGCACAAATTATGCATATTAGAAACTACAAAGAGGATGAAGCAGTTTGTAAGGAATTAAATGACAAACTAATGTGTATGATAGAAGAAAATTCTTCAAATATACAGGAGCAAGTTAAACTACTTCGTGATGTGATGGTCTGTATTGAAATAGAAAAGCGAAGAACGAGTTTTCGTAAAGTTGTTACTTTGAATCGTCGTCGTGGCCAATTGAAAAAAATCTGGGCAAGCAGAGGACGTAAGTAACCTTTTTCATCATTTCTTACATTAAATGAATAGTCATATTCTTTACATCAATGTATTTTTTAGAATATAAATAAATGTGATAAATTAATTTCCGATCAATTAAATACAGTAAAGTACTGTTCATATGTTTCACATTTATATGGTGTTTACTTTTATACAGTAAAACCCTGGTTATCCAAAATGTCTCTGAAATCGCAAATCCAAAAATCATGAAGGCGAGACTTCTTTGCAACGATATCCCCATTTTTTTCTTTTAAGCCTCCCCTAGAAGGTCAGTGAATATTGGAATGGTAAAATTAAAATTAATGGATATTAACAATATAAATTATGATATTGTTTACCTGTGCTTGTCGAGTTCATTGTGCCTGTCGTAGGATTAACTTTAACTGAAGAACATAAGTATAGCATATAAAAAAAAGGAGTTTGAATTCCTTTTACCCTCAAAGCGTTTCAGAATTACATACTGTAGTTAGATAAAAATTAATAATAGATGTCCATGGCTTAATCCGAAATAGCTCCCCCCCCCCCTACCCCACCCCCTTCAGTTCACTTATCTGGTGTTGTACTGTACATCGTTTCCTCACAGTCCTGATACTTACCTAACCATTGTGATAAGTACTTTGTTTATAAAACATGAAGGAAACATTCTTTAGTTGTTCGTAATTTTTCCCTTTACTAAAATTACCAGATTTTTTGCCTCGGTCATTATTTCTCTGTTCTTATTAAGGGGGGAACTTTTCCAAGAAGGCGGGAGGAATAACATCATTTTTCCGCCTCCCATTTCTAAATAAAACCTACTTGCATTCACATAGATCGTATAAAATTAGAAACATATAATTAATTTTCAAGATATGGGATAAAAGTGTGAGTTTTTTACTTTTTTAATGAATGTTTAATTTTAAAATTTCATTGTTTCAGTTCTATGTAGTAATATACCAGTACTTTCTTTAAAATCTTTTAAAATTATTTTTTAATGAATTTTTTATAGCATTTAAATGTGTAATAAAAGTTTATTAAAATTTTGGTTTTACGTCTATTCATTTATAAATTTTATGTCGGTCCCTTAAAAGATTGTAGATGGTGCTTTATTGTATTTTATTTTCATTCCATTTATATGTGTGTTTTTAATCCCAAAGGAAAACATGTATTATTTAAGATCTTATGAGTTATAAATTTTGAGAAAAGAATATATTCTTATTTTTAGAAGTTCATAAATATTGCTATGGCACTGTCTTCTATATATTGCAATAAACAGGTTAAACTTTTTAAAAAAGTTTCATTTCTAATATTTTTTGGAGAAAAAAAAAGTTGATTAAAATATTAAGTCTTCCTTATATATATATTAAGCCTTCCTTAAGTATTCCTTATATAGAGCTAATTTTTTGTAAATAATGACATTTATTTATATCTTACAGTTATAGGTTTTCATGAAACCACAGACTCATTTGCTAATTTATTGCTATTTTGGTCAATTTTAAGTTAGATTTTAAAAACCCATTGTGTTCATATTTCTTCTTATTTGGAATGCTTCGTATGCATAAATATTTTTAAGGAAAGAAAGCTAACGTTTACATTTAGGATATTCTATTTTCTTTGAAGAATTGAGAGGAAAATCTAAAAATGGTTCTTTTTATAAAGTTTCTGAATCGCATTGTTTGTATGGTCAAATCTTATGTTAAAAATAATTTCAATCACTTTTCTTCTAGTCTCCCATGAGTATGTGTGATGAGAATGCAGTAATCAATGGTGGGGTGGTTTTTTTGTGTGTGTGTGTGTGCGCTCATGCTTTGAGACCCATCAGGGGCCTTACGTCATAGAGTTGAGCTGACACCAAATTTGCAGAATTGGGTAGTGGGAGGGACCTCAAAATAGTTTTGCATCTGTGGGGTCTTGTCAAGTCAAAATCAATTGCTGCCCGTAATTAGTTTTTCGTTGAGCCGTCTCTTGTCGTGTTGGCACACACTAACACTTGTAAACATTGTGCAGTATATTTGTTTCCTCCCTGTGATCACATAATGATTAATACATTACATTGTGACAACAAAACCCAGGTTTGAATCCTGGTCTTAGCAGTAGTTCAGTTTTAAAGATTCCAAGATCTTGTTTCTCAATATATATGACACTGTTCTTGAATCACATATTAGAAGGTTAAGCCCACAGGTAGAGAAAATGTCTATGCTTTTGTAACAAGATTTAAAATTTTATATATTAACCCTTTATAAGGTCGTGGTAAATATGCCTACCACCAGGGTTGTCGATTTTTTTTTTTTTTTTTTTTTTCAAAAAAATCAATTTGATTTAAATCGGATTTTTTTTATTTAAATCAAGATTTTTTTTTTATTTTAATGATTTTTTTTTAAACTACATATATATATTTAACATTTGTATATTAGACAATGAGCCCTACAGTCATAGAATTATATATATATGAAACAACACACCAGTCATTAAGCTGTACTTTCTTTTTAAAAAAACAAGTTAAAAAATTTAATTTAAAAATGTAACAACTATTTAAAAAATATTTGTGAACTAAAACATAAAAATAATATACTTTTGAAATATAAGACAATTTTATTAAGGAAAAATATAATAAAAAATTGTCATTTCTTGACTATAGATATATTATTGTATGTTAGAATATTGGAGAATTTTACACTCAGCTGTTCATTTGTTTCATTGCAAACACAAGTTTTGAAGCTTTCTCAAATCCTAATCTGTTTCACCCAAAACATTAAATAAAAAATTTTCTAGATAAAATTTTAAAATTCAGGCTTCGAGGTGCATTGAGTCACCATCAGGACTACCTGTGTGCCAAATTTCATGACTGTAAGTGTGATAGATTCGCCTGGACATTGCACACATGCTCATGAACATTGCCTTTTATAAGTATAGATCATAGTTTAAATTGCACTATGCAGATGTTTGTATTTCTTTTGAAACATTTATATGCATTACTTAATTATCTTACATTTGAACATTATTGCAATATAGAAAAGTTTGTTGTCCCCAACACTATTTAGTTTTCTCCAGTATTAAAATGAAACTCACTGCATTTTACTATGTTCTTTCTTTGTGAACATGATCCTTTCACAATATTTATTTTATTTTATAAAAAAAAAAAGAGAATCTCATACTTTGCATTTTATTGTGTTGCTCATTGGAGATTTATTTAACCCTTTGCGGTGAAGTGTGCCAATTAATGGCACACCTAATTTCACTCGCTTCTCAACTGTTAAATTCAACTATAAATAGAAAATAATAGGTTTAGGATAGGGCTAATAGTACTCCTTTTAGAATGTATATAGCAGTCTTATGAAATTTTGTTTCAGTATAGGAATTATTAGAGATAAAGTTTGAGAAAATTCCTTGACTCGGAGATAAGAAATTTTTCAGTTCTGGACGTTTAACAATTTTAGCAAAGTAACTCGAAAATTTTGCGCCAATATTCTTGAAGTTCTAATTTATAATTTTCTGTAAGATTCAACAATAATTTTGAGTGTATCAAGGTGGCTGTATCTAAGGGAGTGACCCGAAAGGGGGACGACCTCCTCCCTCGGAATGGAGTAAGTTTTTTAAAAAACTTTTTTGAAGATTCTATATCCAGACAATAAACTAAAGCCATTCAAGATGTTTTCTCATCATATTTTCAAAAAATTATTGCACTGCACCACAAAGGGTTAGAATCTAATTTGCTTGTGTTCTCAAAAATAAAGATATGGAAAGTACTCTAGTTACATCAATTCAATAAAATATTTTTCTATGTTCTATATATTCTTTCTTTAAATATACATTTAAAAATACTTTAAAATCACTATTTAAAAATACATGAACAATTTTATTTCATTAAACAGGGATGAGATTCTTCCGCTTTTTTTGTTATTTTGAAGAAATTCCGCTTTTTTGTCTTTTTTCTCTCAAAATTCCGTTTTTTTTTTTTTCCGCGAAAATTTGCTTTCTCTTCCGAAAATTCCGCTTTCACACAAAGAAAAGAAACCTTCCTAGCTTCCTTTTTCAAAAGAAAATTTTGGGAAAATATGCTCAATAGTGCGGCTTAACTCCACTGGCTAGGAAACTAGCTGATTCATCTTCTACTGACGAATCAACATTATATCGGCAAGCTCTACAAGGATAAACATTCCAACATTCAGTGCCATTCAAAGTATTAAGTACCACCTTTTTGTAGAAAACAAAACCTCTGCGGCATATTTTGCAAAAAAAAATTTCATGAACATGTTGGGAAAAAAAATTAGTTGGAAACTTAAGGTCATCTTGTAGGGCGTACCAAGATGAAGAAATAAAAAAATGGAACAAAAACAAATAAATAAACAACATAAACTCCTGTCAAAACAGGCAGCTAAAAAGCTGTGTGCAAATGCAACAAAAAAGCAGAGAATAATGCATAAATAAAACATGATTTACCTAGGCATTCTAGAGATAGTGTAGTCCCGACAACTATGCCAGTAATTAAACAGAGAGATACTAATGAAGACTGTGCAAAAACTTTAGCCTCTACTGAAAATAAACTTGCAGAGGATGCAAACACATCCTTTATTGAAGAAAAATCTGTGAAAGATAGGAGCCCTCCAAAACAAGGGGTGGAGCGTGTTAATAGGGATCTGTTACCAACAAAAGCCACACAATTAAAATAACGGAAGAAAACCACTTCTTTAACAATTAAGGAAATGTTTCAAATAGCAATAGTGCTAAATGAATCTGTCATTGTAACTGTACAATATCTCGACCCCTCTTGCTTTATAAGGTGCAAAATCATTGTGCTGTTACTTTTGCAAAAATTTATATAAATAAAAGAAATAAAATGAGAAATCAGTATATGATACGTTATTATAATTTATAAAGAGCTAATACACTTTACACAATTGCATGAAGCAAAAGAAATTATTTGTCCTTATTTTTATTTATTTTTTTAGCTAACTTTTTTATCAAAAGGCTATTAAATATAATTCTTCTCTGACTTCTGTTGGGAGAATGTTACATTTCAGTGATGTACAGGTGGTAAATATGTTTTAATGTCTAATTCTGTATTTGAAGATGCTCCTGATGATGTGTTAAACTTGTTTGTTAATTTTTAATGTGAATGATTTAATAATAATTTAATATTCTTTTTCTTATTTATACATACTGAATTATAAATAATTAAGTTATTAATTATTATAGTGTAATATTTTCATCATATTGCGTGTTCTGATGTTTTACTTCTTAAAACATCTTTCGAGTATAAATTGTGGTACAAATGTTTTGCTCACGTATCATTTCAGTCTTTTTGCTTTTTTGCCAATCTCATCCCTGAT
Organism: Araneus ventricosus; assembly: GCA_013235015.1. Lineage (NCBI taxonomy): Eukaryota > Metazoa > Arthropoda > Arachnida > Araneae > Araneidae > Araneus > Araneus ventricosus. The sequence goes on along the minus strand of BGPR01011557.1, from coordinate 35,017 downwards.
TAAAGCAGATTAACTTGATATTTAAAATAAAGTGATTTAAATCAGTGATTTTTTTTTAAAAAATCAGTTGATTTAAATCAGTGATTTTAATCAACTGATTTAAATCACCGCAACCCTGCCTACCACCAAATTCATTAATTTTTAAAATGCATTTTTGAGGTTGCTATAAATTCTCGCCAATTTTTTCGATGAAACAAAAATCAAAATGTTTCAGTTTCTTTTTTCAAACCATGACGAAGTGTCTGGACTGGATAATTAATTATTAATTAGCAACATCAATTAACAAAAATCAATGTTCATCGAATAAGCTAAATGAATTTCTTTTCTTAAATGAATCTCAGTCTCAAAGCCATTTTACTGTAGCACTATTTAAAAAAAAATGTCCCTTTAAAGGGTTAATAAAAAAATACAGCTGTAACTTAAGTCAAAATAAAATTTTTCATTTCAGTGAAATGACTTCCAAATATTGATTATGAGATTTGAAAACTAAAACATGTGGAATAATCTGTATGTAATTAGTTAAATTTAGAAAGCTTTGATTTTCACAATTTTTTTTCTGTCTAAAAGTCCTTGACTGGGTTGGACTTTAGTGAACTGCTTTGAAGTGCTAAATTAGTAAATTCTTATCATTGTTTAATTCCATTAGACGGGGATTTTCCCTTTCTATTTGAAATAATCTAGCTCCTGCCTGTCTCGACCGTATTCTTAATCTGGGTTTAGTGGAGAGTGCTCACGTTTTAACATTGCCGATACAATAATGATCATGTGGGAGACATTGAAATTCATGCCTTGAAGTTTCAGTTTAAATATTACTTGATATAACTTGAAAGATGGCAGATGATATATATATTTTACTTTTGCTTAAAAAATTGTTTACTATGAAGAAGAGAGAGGGTAAAAAATATCAATAGTTTTCAAGCAGCTCAATTTTTTTATACGAGAACCTTTTTTGAAATAATCTGCGCAAGCAGTCTGTCTCTTTTTTTCTTTTTTCCCCCACTGAATTAGTGTGTCTTCTGTCTGTTATATAATCATTCATCTCTTGTTTAACATGCCAAGGGTGAATATCAACTAAGTTTTCTGTTTGCCAAGTACAAAAAAAAAATAATAATATTGCCATTCAGGCAAAAGTCGCCAAGTCCAAAACTATAGTTTTGAGATGTGGTCAGTTTAAATGTGATTAATTTTGAGTCATTATTATAAATAGTAAAAATTATTTTACAGATTTCTAGCTCCTACATTTGATTTATCAATGTTTAAGTAACAGGTTTCTATCACAAAATAATTAATTGCAAATTCTAAATGATTGCAGTAATCCGCCTAAAGGTTTTTGTAGATTTGGTGACTTCTGCCTGAACGACGATGATATGTAACATTGGTGAATATACAATTGGTGTTTTGTACTTTGTGAAACTTGGTTGATATTCACCATTGGCATGCAATTAATGCAAAAATACCTTTCTTTTAATTAGCCTCTGTTCTGCTTTTATGTGGAACTTTTGACAAAAATTGTCACTTTAAACCTAATGTTATGTGTTGTATAGATAGAACTTTAAAAATTATTTGATGCATGTTAATCATAACCAATATTCTTATTTTCAGTGCCTGTAGATGAAAAAAGTCTGCAGTCGGCTGCAAGTAAAGATGTTTTTGATATGAGCAGTTTGATTGAATCTCTTCCATCCAAACCAGATGATAGTGGTACTAAAAAGAAAGCAGAAAAATTGGCAAAAGAATATCTGTCATTTACGAAACAGAAGATGCGATCTTTTAGAAAGTATGATCAAATAATTATTAATTCCGAATGTCTTGTCTTTTTATTTTCCAATGTAAATGAGGCACATGTGCTTTTGAAAGCTGGAGCAATTTTCTATCAAATCAAATATAAGATAAATATCCTAACTACCACATTCAGTCTTACTCAAATTGAACAAAAAATTTAAACAATTCCCACCTGAACAAGAAAATATGCTAATGAGAAGGAGTTGCTCCATTCCATATTCTATCCACTTTCAACCATGAGAATACTAGTGTTTAGCAAAGTTTTATGTATTTCCTGCATGTATATACTCTTATTTTAAAAGTGTTGTAGTATAAATCGCTAAACAAATTAGATAGTTATGTTAATGTCCCATTTTAAAGCCACACAAAGGTTATATTCAACAGACTTCGTAATTTTCAACCATGGTCAGATGATGAGGACAACATTCAAGGCTACACCACACTACATTTGACCCTTGACGTCAGATTAAATTTGCACCAGGCCCATGCGTATGGCAGTTCTTTGGTGAAATTGAGTGACCGAAGTCCCAACATTGAGGTTGCCTTCATAAAACTGCTACTATCATAACCATAATAGAGTTTCCCCTGTCCTGCCTTGGCTCTCTAAGACATTGATTGACAGCCGCTGAAGTACTGAGGCCAAAGTCCTAATGAGCATTGGTGACCTTGGCCCAACCCCTCCCGAAGGAGGTATGTACTATCACTGGTGGGAGGTAACTCAACCCGCACTATTACTATACCAACAGGGGAAGTAGGAATCTGCTTACTTATCTGGTGGCTTCTCATCCGTGAACTCACTGTGCCCCCTGGGGGAGTGGTTCCCATCGTAAAACAGAAATGGTGATATTTAGTTCAGTTGTATAAACATCCATTTGAAGCAACATGAGAGCTATTTTGGGACAGACCTTGTCATTTGCAAAACTTGAGTAAGCACCCCACTTTCCAAACTTGCACACTACACCAGAATGTGCACTAGACATACTTATACAGGGGATTTTAAATTAAATCAGACTTAGAATCTGAAATCCTTTGATCCCAAAATTGATATTTTACCAACAGGCCCATATTGAATGAATGAGTGAAATAATATAAATTTGGACCTGGCAGCGGATGACTATGTGATAATTTTACTTAAATAGATAAAATATCTTGTAATTATGACCTAGAAATTTTCTATACTAGTTGCTGTAAAATAAAATTTTTTTCTTTAGAGATCTGTAGAAAGATGAGAGGAAAACTATGAAATAACTGACAAAAAGTTGCATTTTAGACCCTTGTCTTTGAATACTAAATGATAGGAAAAAATATAAACATATGTAAAACTTAATAATGAATTAAAAGAAATCTATACTTATAAAAGGCAGTGTTTGTGTGCATGTATGTGTGTGTGTCTACGATGTCGAGACAATTCTATCGCACTTACAGCCATGAAATTTGGCACACAGGTAGTTGTAATGGGGACTGAATGCACCTGGAAGCCGTGATTTTAAAATTTAATATAGAAAATTTTTTATTTAATTTGTGTTTTGAGTGATTTTTCGCACTCATTTCTCAATAGCATGGCTTCGAATAATTGTACGAAAAAAACAGTTACACCATTGGAAAGAACAAACGATTTCCGTTCTAATGAAGTTTGTTTCATACGTCTAATGTAATATACTGAATTTTGAAAAATAGTCACTTTTATGGTAATTTTTAATAAAGATTTCTGCAAATCCTCGCATCTGACGATCTAACATCTCTATAATTTTCATTTTTTTTTCAGCTTATAAATGGAATGTTTCTGTCGGATTTAAAACAAGAACGGTTAAAACATCTTTTTTTCATTTTTTTAATTAATTTTTCCCTGATCAGTTCAAAATTTTTTTTTTTTTTTGCTAGCAAGATTTAACAGCAAGAGTTTCTCAGGACGATCCAGAATGCATTGTTGCAATTTCATTGGCTGGTGCGCGACCTTGCTCATGGCAGGCAACATCATATGCTTTCATTACAATCCGATTCCTTCCGGCGGGCGATGTCATTACATTTGCATCATCGTCATCTCAATAATATATACATTTCTGTTTTGATAAGTGTCATTATCACAAAGAAAAATACGTGGGAAAATCAATAATGTGTATCTTTTGTTTTGTTTTCAAAACTTTTTCGTGTCATTGTTGGCATTTTTCCCTCAATTTGTTGAAGTACTGATTCCACGGGCAACGCCGTGTGCATGCTGCTAGTACTGGATATTGTGAAACATACATTTACAATTTTCAATCAGTTAGTGGTGAAATATTTCTGCCAAATATTTGGAAACAAATGCTTAATTGTTGCTAATTATATTCTCACCTAAACTTTACTTGTTGTATAATTTTATTCTAACTTTTCATGTAATCTTGAAAAGTATAGTTATGTAAAAGGAAGATAAATGTTATATGTTAAGAAATGTGAAAATCATTCACACTACAAGACTCATCTTATGTTTAGTTGGGAAAGGTAATCCATAAAATCTCATATTTTGTCATTGCACTAGGTGCAGATTTTAATTTAAGCTTTTCAAATGAGAATGGTTAAAATAAAATGACAACTTTTTTTGTATAGAATTACAAACTCTTGGTAAAAATTTTCTGGCCAGTGTTAAAGACACCATTTTTTATAGTCATTTGCTGATCTTCAAATCGCTTGATCAAATTTGTTTAATTGAATGCAGATATTGCCAATTACTGTTATCTAACTTGTTTTTTTCCCCTCCCTCAGTGCTTGACTATCTTATTACATCATTTGAATTAATAAAATATTCAAATCAAAATTTTTTTTAATTATAAATTTTCTTGTGATAAAATGTTGAGAGCATTACTATTCAACTGAGTAAATTATTTTTTAACTGAATTTTATCAGTTGCCTGGATATGTCCAGTGTTATATAATTCGATAGCTTTATTTCAAATTCAAAAATATTGTTAAATATACATAATCATATCTAATAAGTAATTTCTTTTAATTTAATAGTTCATTTCTTTTGTAGATCAGAAATACTTAGAATACTTGCTTCTAATGCTCCTGTACCGAATAACAACAGTCCATCTAGTTCATCAAAACATCATCCGCCTAGGTCCTTAACTCGCATGGTGGTCAGTATGCAAGATTTTTTATCCTCCTTTTTTTTCTTACCCTAAATCCTAAAATTAATGCATTTTCCAATATCATATTGGAAACTGGAAAAATCAGTTTCCACTTTTATATTAGAAAATGCATTAATTTTAGATAATAAGCACAATTGTAAAATGTAAATCATTTCATCATTTGTCTCAAAATTAAATTATTAGATATTAACCCGTTAACACCCAGCGTCCTGTTTATAGGACATTTACATTTTACTTCCATGGCTAAACCGAATACATTCCATTGTCCCTTTTTTTTTTTATTTATCTGTGAAATCGATAGATATTCCCTAACTCCTAAACGATAAAGTTTGCCATTCAATTTCTCGTTCATTTCTTCCTTTTTGAACATTGTTTACTTTCTAAATTAATTTTTATGTGTTTTAAATATTAGTCGTTTTAAACTTCTGTTGATGCAACCACTTGAGGCTGTTGCGTTAGTACGCTAAAAGATGTATTGTCATCATTTATGTTTAAATCTGCTGTTTCTTATCTATACTTTTCTTTCTTTTTTAATTTTAAATTTTGTTTAGTATATCTATTATTTCTAACTAAACTAACTTATCCTAAACAGTTTTCAAAAGGCATATACCACCAGTTAACCAGATTTTCAAGTCAAAATGTCATCATTTTGAAATTTTCTTTATTTTTCCTTTGTTTAATTTTTGATGTAATGCAAGGAATTAGAAAGTGATTTTTTTTATATTTTACTGCATTTTTAAAAATCTTAAATACATGTGCAAAAGATGTTAAAAATGATTTTCTACTGATTTTTTTTATATTTTTTCCTAAAAAAAATATAAAAAAAATCCTAGAAAACTAAAAAAAAAAATCTCTGAATTTAATTTTACTTCACAGTTAACTTAATCTTGGTGTTTTAAACATAATTCAATAGAAATTTATTGACATCTATGCTTTAAATTAGTTTGAACCTTAATGGGGTAAATGTACTCTTTTATCTGACATACTAAAGTTTTTTTTTTTATGCTGTAAATCTTTAGTTTGTTTCAAAATACACTACTGGCCGAAAGTATTGCAAGATTGGTAAAATGCAAAACATTTGGAGTAATTTGATTCAATTATTCACAATCAGTTCGGGAGAATCGTAGGAACTCGCATTTTAGAGTGAAGATTTTGTCACGAGGACATTTGAGGACTGTTCACAAATTGATGATAAAAATGATTTGGGCTCGCCCCATTTCACAGGAAGTTGATAATGTTATGAAATTTACATCAATTGTTTGCTTCTTATGCACATTGCTTGCATGCATTTTCATAAAAATTTCATGAATATTCACGAAGATATAAATGTTTCTTTACAACATCCGAATTTTGGCGTATTGTTTACTTGTAACAAGCTGAGTTTTTACATCAAATTTTTCAAAACTTGCAGAATACTTAACAATATGTTGAAACATAATAGTAAAATTTGAAGTAAATACCTTGAATATTTGAGGAAATATGAGTATTTGTAGTAAATACATTTTAACTATGCATGCACGAAACATAGCATAAATTTTCTTTCATAATATTGAAGCCAGACATATAAGGCAACTTACGTAAAAATTCCAGTTGAATACCATTAAGATTTAGAAAGTTGTAGGCATTACAATTGGCAGAATTTTTGTTCTTTTCTAAGAGAAACAAAAGGATATGGTTTTTTTTTTTTTTTTCCACAAATCAATATTTTTTAAACTTGAATCTTCAAACAGCAATATTGAATTTTATGAAATTTAAATATCCTGAGTAACCATTTTATAAATTAAATACATAATTGGAATTTGACAATTAATACTCAAAGATTCAAGTTTAAAAAATATTGATTTGTGGAAAGCCTCTCATCATTTTGTTTCTCTTAAAGATCAACAGAAATTCTTCTGGTTGCAATGTCTACAACTTTCTAAATTTAAATGGATTTTTATATAAGCTGCCTTAGATATCTAGCTTCAACATTATGAAAGAAAATTTACGCTATGTTTCGCTGATGCAATTAAAAAGTATTTGCTATAAAAACTCGTATTTTCTCAAATTTTCAAGCTATTTACTTCATAGTGATAATATGTTTTTTTAACATATTGTTGAGTATTCTATAAGTTTCACAAAATTTAATGTAAAACCCTGCATGTTATAAGCAAAAAATTAGTGATGTTTTAAAGAAACCTTTATATTTTTCTAAGTATTTATGATACTTTTGTTGCGCATTTTACCATCTTGCAATACTTTTGGCTTGTAGTGTGTTTAATTCCGTTGTGCTGTTGCATGATGCTTGCGAGGTTTTATAGATTTTTAAAATAATCTGATCCTTTTCTTTAACTGTTTCAAGTTCACTACATTTTTCATTTTCAGAATTACTAAATTTATTTCAAAAATGAGTATTAGACATGTAGCTGATCATAAATATGTAAAGGAAAAAAATTTAGGATTTTTTTATTTTCAAGAAATTTGTGGTTTCACAGTGAAACCAATGAACAGTAACGGGCTATTTTTCTTCCGAATAAGTTCTAAATTAAATTGCGTTTCGATGATGAATATTCAGGATATTAAACTTTCATAAAAGACAATATTACTTTTTAAGATTCAATTTTAAAATATATCAATTTGAGCAAGAACCCTCATCATTTTGTTTGTCTTGGAGATTCAAAGCAATTTAGCTCTTGCAAAGCTGATATCTTTGTGAATACTAACAGTATTTAACTGGAATTTTTATATAAGTTGGTCTATATATCTGGCTCTTAAGTTATGAAAGAAAAATTATGCTGCGTTTTGCCCATGTACATTAAAAAAATGCTCAATATGTGGTTTCACTGTGAAAACAATGAATGCTGTATGAAATCCTATCTTTATTTATTAAAATGGTTTAATAAATAAAGTTTTTTTTTATTAAAATGGTTATTAATTATAACAATTTTACCAACATTTTATTAAACATTCTAAGAATTTAACTAGAAGTCATGCTCATTATGGTTTGTGTATGTAATGAATTTTCATCTGAAGAATTTATTCTCAGAAGGTTGACACAGCTACTTTTTTCAAGTAAAAAGTGAGAAAATGTGCTTTGTAGTGGTACAGTCCATCAACATTACTTTAAGTAGGATGGTGCTTTCCTTCCAAACAACACATTTATTCTAGACTTGTACAACAAACAGACATTTTTTAACATGACATATTTACAATTTATTTATGACAAAATTCTCTCAATTCACAACATCGTATTAAAAAAAATTCTGTTGCCAGGCCGCATTCATAAAAAAAAAAAAAAAAAATGTAGCATTGCCATATTTCTACTTCATTTTTTCATATACATTCATACCAAACAATCTTTTGATTTTATTAATTTCTTTTTTAAGTAGATTATATTTTTATGATGTCATTATTTTTTAAGTATCTGAATAAAACTTGAATGGATATTAATTATATAAAATGGTTTTTTTTTCTGTTTTTGTATGTAAAAATATTGCAGTATTCTAAAAGTTCTTTTTCTTTTAGAAAAAAGTATGTGGTGATGTGAAAAATGTTCACATTTTTTCATTTAGACCTATGATAAAGAGGGGCCAAAATTCCAGTGTGGTTAGCAAAAGAGTTAGTTGCCCAGAGCTCCGAGAATTACATGCAAGCCATAACCAAAAAAGTGAAAGAACGCAAGATTTGGATGGGGAAAGCAGGCTTCAGAATGAAGAAATGTCCTATAGATTGGGTCAAGAAATGATTGTTCTTCTGAAATCTTCATGTACAAACACGGGTAAAGCAAGAAGTGATAAACAAAAAGATGATTCAAATACTGCGAATAATCTTCGAAATCCTGAGCACCTCCTGTTCAACAGAGATCAGTTTGATGACGAACAGCATAGATGTGCGTCTTTACGAACACAACAATTGCATAGCAGCATTTCACTTGGTCGCCAACTGAGTAGACTGAAAATTGCAAATTCCAGGAGGGATGGTGAGTAACCTCTTGGTTTTTTCACTTATAATAATTTTGTTTTGGCGACTTTTTTCAACAGCTTCAATATAGGACCCCATTGGCGATATTTTGTTTTGGTGACTTAATGGTACGATGTTCAGTCAGGCGACAAGAAGTCGCCAATGATGCTGTATACCAAAGCTGTTCCCAAAATGCTATTCTTATTCCTTGTTTGCTTTGTAAACCATTGGGTGTCAAATGTTGTCATGCCATTTGGGTGCCTGTTGCACGTTAAATCATACGTAGTGGTCAAACGTCCTCCCGTTGGTGTGGCGTGGAAGTTTGGAGAGGGGGTGCCAGCTCAGGTGTCGTCCTCGTCATCTGACTGCGGTTCAAAATTACGAGATCCATCCCAAAATAGCCCTCGTGTTGCTTCAAAACGGGACGTTAATATAACTAAACTAAGCTTTGTAAAAGCTTATGATTTCCTTTTCCCTGAGCATGTTTGTGCTAAAATAATAGCTGGAAGTACCATCTAGTTTCTTACATTTGCAATCAAATCTGTTGTTCAAATGTCACATTTCTTGGGTAATTTATTGTGTTCCAGAGGGGCATCTGTTGAGAAGAATGGGTACAGGGGCAAATATCGAAATTGTACCCAAGCTCATCTTTGAAATTTGATACTTAGATAATTTTATGATGCTTAATTTCAAATCTTGATTAGTAACTTCATAAGGTAATATAAACAAGCATTTCTGTCATTTAATATGATGTGGTGATAAAGTGAAGATTTGTTGTAGCAAACATATTGCTTTTGATGTTAAACAATGTGAGTGAAACAAAACTAGAACTTTCACAAAGTTAATCATCATCACTGGAACTACAACGGACGATGGACAAATACCGATTTAGGAAAGGGTTCCTCCAGCTGATTGTGGTGCTAGAACGGCGTCAATCGAATGCTGTGAAGGCACAGAGAGAGAGAGAACCGGGTTGCGCCTCGGCTGGAAGTTGACCACCATTTATAGACATACTGTTGCCAGATACATAACTATATATCAATATTTAAACAAATATATTATTTAAAATTATGAGCTTCTTTTGAATATCTTATGAAATTGAAGAACACACACACATATAAAAAAAGATTTAAAGATGAACTTTAAAAGAAAGTTTGTGTAAAAATTCGTGGGAAAATACTGAGTTGGATATCTTTGGTTTCCTGCTATGATGTATGAGGTGAACTTAAAATAAAAATAAGACAAACTGATCACACTGAATCTGTCAAATAACTATTAAAATAATAATTAACAAAAGTTTTTAATATAGTAAATCTGATTCCTGATTAGTTTGAAAGGTTATTGTAAGTGTTATTTCTTGTTCATTTTGATGTAGTTGTCAGGAACATGTGATGGGCTGCGAGTTGGATCATGTTTGTTTCTGCATCTGTCTAGAATTCAGAAAATTGGAAGGTTCTGGCAATAATATTACTTGATTGCAAAAATATAACTTGAGTTTTTATATTGGTATTTCTAAAATATTTACTGATTTGTGCGTTTAAATGAGAAATCTGAAAGCAAAATGTAAATAATTATCATTCTATCTCAAAGATTTACTATTGCACAAAGGCTTCATTTAGTGACTTTAGTAAGAAATTTGGATAAGTGATATTTTATTTAAGCATAATTTATATTTGTCGCTTTTTATATGAAATAAAAAGAAATATGTATATATAATTGGAGTTTTATTTATTTCTTATTTAACCCGTTAACAGTGTAGTTTGTTGCACTATCTAATTAGATTCCTGTTCTGGAGATTTGTTGTATTGATTCAAGTACATATCCATAGAACACTTGATGTTAATGGTTCACCAGTCATTTTTGTGTTAAAAATGACTTAATTTTAGATTATGAGTTTAAAGATGACATAATTCAATGCATGAGTGGAGCTCAGACAAAACCGTTAAAGGGTTTAAACCTTGTAAATGAAGTAGGCTTTATACTTATTAATCAAGTCTGTATACTTATTAATGAAGTCTTTATACTTATTATTTTTAGGGTTTTAACCTGTTGCATATCTTTAGAGAACTGGGACCTTTTTTACCTTGTGTATTTGGGCTCGTTACGTATAAAATCGGATCATCATTTATCAATTAACTTTTTAAATTTTCAGGTCTTTCAGAAGGCATAGATGAATCTGAAATTCAGGCAGCTTCTACAGATCAGGATAAAGACCAACAAGAAAAAGTAGTCATAGCGGTCAGAAGGAGAGAAGTTCTGAAAAGGCTGAGAGGAAGATACAAGTGAGTCTTTTTCTTTCCTATTCATTATAGCTTTTTAACTGCAGTATTAAACTTGCCTGAACAATTGCAAGAAAGTCTTAAAAATGTGAAGGTGTGAACCTTAAAATGCATTACTTCGAAATATTTTTTCAAAAGTTATTTGGAAAAATAAATGCCTGAAAAATATTGGACCTTTAACCTATTAGTAATTAAAAATAAGTATGAGACGACAAAAGTGAGTGGCAGCTCGTGTTGTGTAATCTTGGGGGTGCTGTGACTTTTAACCAATCCTTCACTGTGCAGTGATGCATATTTTGTACCACTGTAGTTTTTTCCATTAACTCTGAATAACTTTATATCTAATCAAAAAGCTTAAAACTTTTTTTCTCTTCTAATAGGTAAGTATTTTAACAAATTTATTTCAATAAAAAATTAAAACTCCAAATTTGTTTTCTTTTACCTATATTCCTTACTACATTTATAAAGATTCACACAGCTGTGGTTAAACAAGAAAAAATGTTATTGTATGACTTAATATGAAAATAAGAATAAGTAAGTACTATTTATTAGTATCATTAAAAAATACTTAAAAATAAAACCTATTCTTCTTGCTTTCTTTCCAGTGAAAAGATTAAAAACATTGACCTTGATTCTTGTATGACAATTAAAAAAAACGTTTAACCCTTTGAAATCAAAACAGATACATATAAACCTATCCTGATTCATATTGTGTGCATCAGAAAATATATTATTTTTTAATGTTAGAAAGTAGTTTTCAAGTTCTGATGTAGTATGCAGTAACGGGAATAGCCAAGATGGAAAAAAAGAACTTTATTCTATTGCATCTATCTAAAGGTGTACTGTGATATTGTAAAATGGGAATACACTTATCAATATTCTTTCAGAAATTCTGTTTCTTGAAGCAAACCGTGTTTTATTTGAATCAATGCTTCTTAAACTATGATTCACGATCCTAAATAAGATGGTTGCACCATAAAAACCAACCTAAATAAGATGGTACAGAATATTGGGGGTCGCGAAAATCTTGAAATTTGAAAATTTGAATTATCACAGAAAAAATCTCATTGGCATTTTTAAATAAAAATTATTTAAAAAATCCTTCAGATTGCAAGAAATTTCATTCAAATTTAATTAATATAAAAACTTTTTTAATTAAATTTCTATTTATAATTAATTATTCTTCATTTCCTTACTTATTTTCAAAGTTTTGAATCGCAAAAAAAATTTCTGCAGTGGAAAAATGGTTGAAACTCCGTTTCTAACTTTCCATGCTGTGGATCGCACAGTTCCCCTTCAGCTTAAAAATGTGGTAGGAGAAGGAAGGAAAAGCTTGCACTCTTCAAGTACACAGGCGGAATTCGGAGCTGTAACTCGAGACAGTTCTAGTTACTTGTAGGTTACTTTTTCTTCTGCGCATAATCTTCGGGTAGTGAAAAAATAAGAGAGGGAGCTTGGTTCTCTCTCTGCCTCAGTTTTTACTCGTGGTTTATTTGAAGATCGAAATCGTTTAATGTAAAATTTGGTTAGATTGTTGATAAATTTAAGCATCAAATGAGAAATAATATAAATTGATTAAAATTTACACAATGGAAAAAAGTTAGGGGTGCTGCAGTACTTCAGTCCCTATGCACGAGCTGCCCCTGGGTCCATTTTAAAAATTTGATATAAAGTTTTATCAACTTTTGTTCCTATCTATATTCAGTTTTCATCATTCGTTTATGAGCTCTTTCTGGAGTACATTGCATGAAAAATGGTAGTTTCTTCAGTTTTGATCTCAAAAGATGATGGGCAATCATGTCGATGATAGTCCATGATGATTAGATTCATAAAATTTTTTCATCAATGACCAAATTATATGAATCTAAAACTGCTTGAAATATAGGTTAATTATTCAGACACTTTTTTTTTTGCTTTTCTAACATCATTGGAAATAATGCTCATTATGATTGCTTGCAGTGACCTTAATTTTCAATCTTTGACATATTAGAGTGGAGCAATTCTTAAAAGCTTGTCTGCTTTGTCTTCCATCATAAGTAAAATAGAGACATAGACCTTCAATTGTGTTTTTTCCTTCCATTCTGCTGAAAACACAACTTGTACTGTTTTCAACAGTAATCGGCTCATTATTTTGTAAAACTGAAAGCAGCTTCACCATGTATAATCAAATGATTGCAATATAACAAATTAGAAGAACTCGTTTTTATCTTCTGCACTAGCTTTGGCTCAACAAGAAATAGGGTTGAGTGCACATGCAGAGAGAGATTCTTCAGGCCTAGAAGTCAAATGAAACTGTTTTTAAAATCTACAATTTCATCATTAAGATTTAGATATGATAATTTTAACTAATTTCAGAAGGGTAATTTGGGAAAAGGCCTATGATGGTCAGCTTAGTGAGATTAAATCTGTTCTTTGCATACGCTAAGAAATTCCTTCCTGTTAACCAAGAAAAAGGTCTTGCTATTCATTTTATGTTTTCTTTAAAAGTTTCAAATATTAAATAATATAACTTTCTTGTATTCAAGCTTCTTAATTGCTTAAATGGCACATCAAGCCACTGTTCCTTCTAATTATGCAGTGAACCAAAATTATGCCAATTAATTTTTATTCTACCAATTGTGTATGACCTTTCATCTATATTACTGGTTAGTTAACATGAGTTGTTGATGCTGTGATTTTTAACATTATTATTATATTTTTCAATGCAATTGTGTAGAAAGCACTTGTCCCATAGTTATTAATTGGTTCAAAAATATATCGAGAATTGCCAAATATTACCGATCAAGAAGTCTGCATTATCTGGTTGTTCCCTAATAAATTTTGCACCTTATGCGAGTAGCATCACGGATGTGGCAGGTTCAAAAACATGTATATTATATAAATTAGTGACAGTTTGCAATTTTCATATTTTTTAAAAACTACTTGTAAAGCTTTGTAAGTTGTCTATTGTTGAACAAAATTTTTCCTGGATGTCTGCCACTTCCCATCTTTTGCTTATTATCAGCCTTGTTAAATGAATCTTCAGCTTCAGAATTCAGAAAAATTTTTGTTTATTTAATTGATTGTCTGTGAAAGTGATGTTTTACTGTTGAAATAGAGAGAAACCGAGCTTATTTCATTATATTTTGTTTTAAAATCATTCCTTTTTATTAGGTTTTCGTTCTTTTTCTGATGAAGTGAGCTTTTGCATGGTTAATTTGTTTATTCAGAGTATAATTTTGTATAGATTTAATTTCGGGTTCTTTTTATTGTTTTATTCTGTTATAAGGAATTGAAAGAAAGACAGGTTCTAGGCACAAAGTTTATTCAAGTCTAATTTACCAGCTATATAAGAATGTAATGATTATTTTTAAATAAATATTAATTGCATTGTTAAAATTTGAATTGAAAAGTGCTTTTTAAATTTATGTTTGAACTTGAAATTCTGAATTCTGAGTAAGTATAGAAGCCATCTGCAGCTTTATCAATTTTCTCTCATGGGCTGTATACCATTCATTTACTATTAACTAAACCAAGAGCTTATTTTTTCATTAATTATATAAACATTCCAGTACTTTTGGTGGTGTTGTTTGGTTAAACATTAGAAAGTAAGCGTTTAAAATAAACTAAATTTTCTTTTTTCCTTCTGCCCCCCCCCCCCCCCCCTTATTATTTTGAAGTTATCTTTATTCTTGCTGTATTTCAGCCTATTTTTGCCCAACGTCCTCAATTGAAGACAGATGCTACACATTATATTTTGAATATACATCAATTTAAGATGAATAGAGCACTGGGGAGTTAATTGATATGAGCAATAGTAAAAGGTAGCTTTCATGTACCAATTGAATTGATTTGAAAAGGGGGAGATGGTTAATAGTTAAAATTTAAACACAAATATAAAAGATTCAAAATGCTGCACTATTTAAATTTTTAATGTGTTTTTTTCCCTACTGGATCTATATTATTAATATAATAGCCCAGATCTGTCTCGGTAACGCCCTGACGTCACCAACAATAAAACTCGAGCCATAGCACTGCAAGATGTTAAACAGCATTATTTCAGGGTTAGAGGACCTAAATATCAGTAATTTCAAATTTAATATCTCTAAAATACAGGGATGAGATTTTTCAAGAATTTCCGCTTTTTTTTGTTATTTTGGAGAAACCTGCTTTTAATCTTCTTTTTTTTTCTCTCTCTCTCTCTCTCTCAGATGTCTGTGGTTTCCGGATTTCGTTTTTTTTTTTTTTTTTTCCTCTGCATAAATTTGCTTTTTCCGAAAATTCCGCTTTTACACAGAAAAGAAACCTTCCTATCTTACATTTTCGAAAGAAAATTCCAGGAAAATATGCTCAATGGTGTGGCTTAACTCCACAGGCTAGGAAACTGGCTGATTCATCTTCTACTGACGAATCAATATTATATCAGCAAGCTCTACAAGGAACATTCCAACATTCAGTGCCATTCAAAGTATTAAGTACCACATTTTTGCAGAAAAAAAAACTTTTGTGGCATATTTTGCAAAAAGATTTTTTTGCATGAAGATGTTGAAAAAAATTAGGTGAAGACTTAAGGTCATGTTGTAGGGTGATTATCTTGTAAGATGAAGAAATAAAAAAACGAAACAAATAAATAAACTACATAAAAAAAGAAAAACTCCTGTCAAAAGAGGCAGCTAAAAAGTTGTGTGCACATGCAGCAAAAAACGAGGAGAATAAGACATAAAAAAATCTTCAAGATAGAAAACAAAACAGATGATTTACCTAGGCATTCTAGAGATATTGTAGTCCCGACAACTATGCCAGTAATTAAACAAAGATATACTAATGAAGACTGTGCAAAAACTTTAGCCTCTACTGAAAATAAACTTGCAGAGGATGCAAACACATACTTTAGTGAAGAAAAATCTGTCAGATTTTTGTTCACTAAAGGATGTGTAAAGAAATGCCCTCCAAATCTGTTACCAACAAAAGCCACACAAATAAAAAAACAAAAGAAAACCACTTATTTAACAATTAAGGAAATGTTTCAAAGGGTTTCAAATAGCAATAATGCTAAATGAATCTGTCATTGTAACTGTACAATTTCTCGACCCCTCTCACTTTATAAGGTGCAAAATCATTGTGCTGCTACTTTTGCGAAAATGTATAAAATTAAAAGAAATAAAACAGAATTCAGTATATGATACATTATTATAATTTATAAAGAGCTAATACACTTTACACAATTGCATGAAGCAAAAGAAATTATTTGTCCTTATTTTTATTTATTTTTTGAGCTAACTTTTATCAAAAGGCTATTAAATATAATTCTTCTCAGACTTCTGTTGGGTTTATATTGCATCTCAATGATGTACAGGTGGTAAATATATTTTAATGTCTAATTTTGTATTTGAAGATGCCCCTGATGATGTGTTAAACTTGTTTGTTAACTTTTAATGTGAATGATTTAATAATAATTTAATATTATTTTTCTTATTTATATGTACTGAATTATAAATAATTAAGTTATTAATTATTATAGTGTAATATTTTCATCATGTTGCATGGTTTGATCTTTTGCTTCTTTCGCGTATAAATTATGGTACAAATTTTTTGCTTGTGTATGATTTCAGTCTTTTTGCTTTTTTTCCAATCTCATCCCTGAAAATAGTGAAATAAAATTTTCTTTCGATTGATATAAAATTTATCGCTATGATCAATAGTTCCCGAAAAATTTTAAATTATATTAATCCTATATTTCAAATTTCAGTTTTTCAATAGAAAGTAGTAAATTACGTCAGTGGTATATCATGCGCATGATATAGTTTGGACGCCATGATGCATCTCATTTTTTATTGCAATCATGATGATATAATTTGATAATATTTTTTCGCAACATTTGACAAGCAGAGAAGTGCTTTGTTTTGATTAGAATTTCGAAAAAGAATTCCTTTGAAATTTTAACTTTTAACTTACATTTGACCAGCTGATAATTTCATGGTTTTTGGAATTATAATAAAATTGTTAAACAATAAAAAATACTTCACACGGAATGTTGTTTACCAAGAAGTTTATGAATAAAAAAAATGTCCTGTCTTAAAAACATATGCTTATTTTTATCAATTTTTTTTACTGTTTTCAATCAATGTTAAACATTTCTCTCGCATATATATCTATTTAAGCACGTCAAATTTGATGGGAAATTTCTTGGATGAAGAGGCAATTTGCACCTGTCATACCATGACAGGTGATTTTCATTTCCTGTGATATATCTTTCATTTCATCTGCCAAATTCTCTGTGAAGATATTGTGATTTTATTTACCTGACAATCAATATGCCACTTTATTTCATGACTGTTATCTACTTTTTTCCCTCAAGGCAACACGAAAAAGGAGCCCTGAAGAAGAACTAATGAAATCTGTCAAAGGATGTGATTTAAGTACAAAATACTGCACATACTATTTTTGTAAAACTGTTTTAAGAAAAATAAAGTTGCTTACATTGTTATAAAACATTTTATTCTGATTTGTTCATAACCTCCTCAGACCCAGTGTCGCCTGTAGGAGACACTGAAAAACACCTTTTTTCAAACTTTCACCACATTAATTCAGATGCCTCTAGATGTATCGGAATTGGTTGCTGATCTTGTCAATAGATGGCAAAAAATTATCTGAAGTCATTTATCAGCTTGGACATGTTTGGATTTTTTTACAGTCATTTAAAAATGGAGTTCCTTTAAAATTCCCATTTGGTCTTGGGTCTGGGTTGGATAAAAATTGTAAACAACTGCCAAGTTTAAAAATTGGAATAACCATGCAACTTTTTTATAGGCATCAACAATAATTTGTGTAATGATAATTAACTACATGTCATGATGGAACTAAAGAAATAAAAGTGAAAGTAGTTGTTAGACAAAAGTTTTTTTTTTTTAAATAGAAACTGAAAGTGCCACTTTAAATTCCACTATTGATGAAAATAATAACTATAAAATTGACCTTGAATAAGCTATGCAGAGTGATTCAAAAGTCTTTAGACAAACCTAAATGCTGGGCATACAGAATTTTTTTAAAAAGTAGAACATGGGGTTGCAAAAGGCGACCGCTACAGAAGCTTCTTTGCCAATGAACTGAGTTAAAGAAAATGATACACCAGATAAAAGTGCACAGCATTGGTTTAATGGAATACGATTCCACAATAGCACAACAATACAGGTGCGTGTGAAGGATATATCACTTCAGATAACCAGTCCTTTGAACACTTGCTTTAACTGCTCCAAAAATTGTTGATACTGCATCCTACTTGCTTTTTTTGTCTATAATAATGAGTGTGACTTGTAATGTGATTCTTGCTACTGTATTGCTGTTGCGAGTTGGTTTTTCCAATTAACCGGTGCCATTCACTTTATCTGGTGTATCTTTTTCTTTTACTTAATTCTGTGACAAAGAGTCCTCTACTGGTCACCCTTTGTGTTTGCAATTCCATGTTCTGTTGTAA
The DNA here is from genome assembly GCA_013235015.1 of Araneus ventricosus. Lineage (NCBI taxonomy): Eukaryota > Metazoa > Arthropoda > Arachnida > Araneae > Araneidae > Araneus > Araneus ventricosus. Next base: position 16,440 of record BGPR01011557.1, on the reverse strand, counting down.
AAATAATTTGTTTCTGTATAACTGGTCTGACCTTTAAGTTTGTATAAGGAATTTTGAATCACCCTGTTTATAAGCAAGCATTGGTCAACTAATTACAGTAATTTCCTCTTCCATTTTTAAGACAGCGTATAAACGTATTGGAATTATTGTATCTATGTGTTTACATAGTCCATTGTGAAATTTTAAATGAATTATGTTGTCTATCAGTTTCCTGCATTTAAATTAATAAATGGATTAATTGTGTGCAAATTTATTAAATACTTCTGTGCACAGTAGCAGTCCCATGTCCACTCAACTGGTTTGGTTGCCGTAATGGCACGGGTGGAGAAACTTGTGTTCTGGGAATAAAGCAGATACGAAATTTTTATGCAGGGAACTGACTTAATTTCGCTTTTTTTTTTTTTTTTAATCTCCACTGCGTTAGGGGTTTTAGCTTATTTTTTTCCCTACATGTGTTAGGAGTATACAAGAAAGTTTAGGGGAGAACACTCCTGCTGGTTTTATTTCTTGAGCACTCTAACAATCAATCTGGCTTTCATTAGTAAGTCTGTGACAATCAGATCTGAGATATTGTTGGCAAGCGAAAAGCCTGTCGCAGATGGCCACAAATCTTCTAGTTAATCATATTTAGTAAAATATTTGACACATTTTAAAGAAAAAACTTCCACTCATATGTAACCAAGTTGTAAGGCTTTGAGACCATTTCAATGGCCACCTCGAGGAAGATCCACCAATCAACTGGCAGTGCTTACTTGAGGCAGCCATTAATCGACTTAAAGTAGTGATGCGACTATATAACGGGGTTTCATAATTTTTTCAGAAAATATAATTCTTAGTCATTTAAAAGCATTCATCTAGTTGGAAGTGTATACCTATCTCTAATGGCTTAGAAATTTTCTTTTGGGCCACAATTGGAGTGGACGCCATGTATTTGTAATTATGTTTTGCAGCATCTTGTAGTAACTTGAATTTGTTGCCTACTTATGAAAAAATATGTATTGATGTCTTTAAAATTCCTGGGAGGGAGCTATAGTTACTGTTATAAACCATTTAAGTAAAGAATTTGCTAAGTGCCTCAATGAAGGAGCGCGGTTGACAAACTTATCAAAAACATACAAATGAAGTATAATTTCCAATCTGTAAATGGTGATTCTATGAATGTTTTTGTTGTTCACTGGACTGATGCGAATCTGGGATTTGGGTCTGGGGGGCTGAGGTCATAAAAATTTTGTATCGTTGTGACGAATATCAAACCTTGTGGCTTATGTTAACCAAAAAACTTTAACTTTACAGACTTTACTCCCCTGGCAATAAGAATCATAAAGAACACTACTTTTGACCACGTCAACGCTGCAAGTACGAGTGGACTTTCCACAAAAGTAGGAAAATTTTCGAGCCTATCAAATCAAAAAGCAATGTCATGTTTATTATTTTTTAAAAATGGGAGATTAAGTTGTAGTGGTTTCAAATAAAATCAAGAATTCTGGTTTAGGCTGGGGGGCTGCAGCCCATAGCCCCCCCCCCCCCCCCCGGATTCGCCACTGATGCTCATCAAGCAATACAACTAAAATATAATTGTGGGAAACAGAAAAGTGGAACTGTTTTTATGATTTTGAGTCCGATTCAAGGGATGCAATTCTGAAAAGATCTTGACAAAATGTTCTATTGCAGCTTGACAGCTACTTCTAATGGTGAAATTACTTCCTATAATGTAAATTCGTACGGAAGTATAAGTGTACAAATTTTTTAAGCCATTGATTTCAGATTTATCTCGGTGTTGACATCTCTCAGCCGGATTAATACATCTTGCAGTGGATCTGCCGTCAACATATGGATGGAATGAAAAGTATTCATGGTTTAAAAACACTTTGTTCCAGAATGAGGTTCCATTTGTCAATGGTTTAAGTGTATTGTTGGCAAAACATAGGTTTGAATCTTGTGTATGATGTAACTTTGTCAGATTATGTTGTAAATGAAGAATTATCACTGTAACCATCAGGGACGTGACAAACATCTCTCTTCTGAGGGGGTTTAAAATAGTGAAAATGCCGTCTTAACTGATGAACTTTGCTGACTTAAAAAACAAATATTTTCATGTTGTATCCAAGCTTGCTCGTACTGAGAAGTATAATACATTTTATTTTTTATTGCAAATTAAAGGATTGTATTGCGTGCAAGATTTATTGCTGTACCTTATGCAATTAAAGAGTCCTAGAAAGTGTAATGAGAGAATAGGACAAAAAAATTTAATATATAAATAAAACAAATTTCACGAATGAAAATAAATACAAAAAAAAATCTCTCAAGATAAACTTATTTTTATGAAAAATAATGGATCTTTTGGAGTTTTTCTATAAAGCAAACTTTGTTCTACAACTTTACTTTATGGGACTTTAGAGTTGAGACCACTTATTTACAACATCACGGCGAATGGAAAGTATGTCTCACTATGTCGTTTAGATAAAAGAGCAACATTAATTAATCCAAATGTTCATCACTCGTGTTCGTTTGAATAGGGAGGAAAACCATCTTAAATACACAAAATTATCTGTCTGAAGGATAAAGGTGATGTTAGAATGAGATGAAAAATTTTGAAATTTGAAGGTAGACCATTCCGTAATTGAAATGCTACTTTTGAAATATATACAAAATTCAATCCTTTTTCACTGAATTTAGAAGCATTTCCAATTCAATACATAAACATTCTTATTCTGAAAAAAATTCTGAATGAGATTCTACTATCGATTTTACCGATTCATTTGACTTATTATTTATCTTTGCTGCAAGTGGCAAAAAAAAAAAAAAATGGCATTGTTCAAACATTGAAGATCTAGAATAAATTTGTTCGTGAAACATAATAAGTACTCTAATTATTCTATCACTACTTGGCGATACATTTATAAATGCAGTGCATTTAGTGCAAGCGGTAATAAAGTTTTAACCAGAGTATCAATATGTATACTATTTCCATGGAGCACGAAAAATTTAGAACTTTCTCATTAATATATTTAATATGCTTTTTTTTTTTTTCGTTCTACCTAATTTTAAATTGAAGTTCTTATTGGAAGTGTTTGTACATGTCAAAGAAAGTTAATTCAAAAATAATCATTTCAAAATCACATTTTAATATTTTGCTTGACCAACTAATTTTAGAAAGACGAAACTCGCTCTATTCATATAAACTCATTTCAAATTACTTCAAACATCTCATTTCAAAACTTATGCAACATTGTAGTACAGAACAAGTGTACGAAAATTCTTGCGCAAGTATTAAACCTAGGAATAATATACAAGGAAATGACTGCCATAATATGCCAAAATTTTGGTTTCACTGCTATACTGATTCGGCAGCGTCTGATTATAAAAATTTAGTGAAGAGGGGGAAAAAAACCCTTTGAAATTTGCCAGAAACTGGATTTCCAACATTAAATTTTTGGTCTCTCTAATCGCTTGAAAAAAAGAAAGAACTTTTTGTTTGTTTGTTTGCCCATCTACAAAACTTTCTACTCTTTCGAGGGCATGAAGGGCTTTGAAAATTATTCTCTCACGTCACTGGAGGCTCAAGGTACGGAAGTATTTAAATAATGAAAAGAATTCATTTTTAGTTCATCGAATTAACCAAAACACATTCAAATTATAGACATATCTTAACATTATTGTAATAGGAAATTCAGGGTATAGGAGAAAAAAATTCTAATTACTAACGAATTTCAGTTAAAAGCGTTCCAGTTACCCAAGTGCCACTATAAATAGAATCCTTTGAATTTCCAGGAATTGAAAAATACCTCTGTAATTTTTATAAGAATGTGAGGAAAACAGATACGGTGGAATGGCATTTTTGTTTTCTTTCATTAAAAACATTTATAAGCTTTCTTCCAAGACCGGTGTCATCAGCAACCTCCCTTGCGACACCACTGGTTGAGATATGCCTGCTGAGCGACCTTTCTCAGCTCATTATATCCGTAACACGTGTTCAATCTGTGCAGCTTGGTTATTTTCAGAATGAAGTATTAATTTAATTCTGTTTTCCTTATTTTGGAGCATCAAGATTAACATATACAATTCGAAAAAATGTTGTAGTAAGTAGGCAATAAAAATGACATCTGTATACAGGGACGTGACCAACACCTCTCTTCTGAGGGGGTGTGAGACAGTGAAAATGCCGACTTTACGGATGAACTTTGCCGACTTAAAAAAGCAAATATTTTCATGTGTCTAATATGCAAGCTTACTCATTGAGAAGTTTAATGCATTTTCTATTAACTTTCTTTTTAACTGATAATTGGAGAATTGTATTGCATTCATTATTTATAGCTGTACCATAAACGATTAATGAGCTTAGAAAATAGTGAGAGAACAGGACAAATAATTTATATAAAGAAAGCATTCATAGAATGAAAATAAATACAAAAAATTTATATCAAAATAAAATTATTTTTATAGAAAAATAATAAATCTTATGAGGATTTTCTTTAAAGCAAATTTTGGTCTTAACTTTATTTTGCGGTACTTTAATTAAGATCACTTGTTTTTCAAAATGGCGAGAGCCCAGTATATCTCATCAGGTCTTTTACAGAAAAGAGCAACATTATTTAATTCAGTTGTTCATGTTCGTTTGAATATGGTGGAAGACCATCTTCAATATACTAAATTATCTTTTGCTAGGTTCAGAATGAGACGAACAACTTTGAAATTTGAAGGTAGAACATTTCATAATTTAAATTCTACTTTTGAAATATATACAAAAATCAAGCATCTCTCACTGTATTTAGAAATATTTGCAATGAAACACGTAGACATTCTTAATCTTCTGAAAAAAAATTCTGAATGAGATTCTACTATTTATTAATTCATTTAACTAATTATTTCTCTTTATTGGAAATGACAAAAAAAAGTTTCAAACCCTGAAGATATAGAATCAATTTTCTCGTGAATCATAAGTTTTCTACTTATTCTGTCACTATTTGGTGATCGTTTACATATGCATTTTATCTCGGTGTACCGAGACAAATTTTACGATAGTATAATTATGTATAATATTTCCATACAGCATGAAAAATTTTAGAACTCTTTATCTAATACAGCATAGTTAAAAAGAGATTTTACGAATTAACATGTAATTTTCTATGATTATTAGAAAGTGTTGTAATTATTGGGATAAGTATTTAAAAGATAATCATTATTCGAGAAAGTTACTGTGCTGTTAGACATAAAAAATTCTCATGGGAAAAGAAAACTAGTGAAACAACTACAAAAATAAAAAAAAAAATTAATCGAAACTCTCTGGTGTAGATAGTTTGTTTTTAAATGATAACTTTTGTTGACGTGTGCGGTAATAATAATACTGATTATTTCCTTGTGAAGATACGTCTCATAATTTTAAATATCAAGCATAATATGAAAGGTCAAATCAAGTGCGAAGGTTTCTCATGTTCAGGTCTTCTGCTTTTAACTGAGTGTGTTTTCTCCTTTATCTCAACACACATAAATGTATTTGGTAGAAACATTTTAAAAGAAGAAAAGATATAATTCCGGATTTTATTGGGTCGAAAGACGTACCTTCAAATTTTAATTTAATTCAAATGATAAATTTAATGTAACTAATTTGAAACTCAATTTTTAAATATATCCTCAAAACGTTTCGTTTTGTCTTAAAAATATATTAATAATGAAAATTGAAATTTCAAATTATATTAGAAACATGACAACTAAAAATAAGACAAATGAAAGGAGATTCCAAAATAAAAATTTACATTAACTGTTAATGCTAACAACGATTTTTCCTTCTTTTTCGAATATTTTCAGCCTTATATCTGGAAGAATTTCACTCTTATGTTTGATAATATCATAAAGAGAATTAATATTAACAATGATGATAAAATCACGATAATACCACATTCAAATCTAATTTTTACAGTAATGTACAAATGAAAGTTCAGTTAACAGGAATTGTGTTACTTTATTTGAAAAAATGTTTAATTTGAATAAATTTACGGTAAATGTAGTAGAATGTGGAAGATATACTTCATTATTTAATCTTATTTCTTTTATTATTATTTCGTTCTTCCTAATTTTAAATTGAATTGCTTGTTAGAAATGCTGTTACATGTCAAAGAAAGTTAATTAAAAAATATTCTTCTCAAAATCATATTTTAAGAGTTTGTTTGAGAGCGACTAATTCTACAATGATGAAACTCGCTCTATTTATAAAGCAACTTCAAACTTCTCCAATCATCTCGTTTCAAAAATTATGCAGCACTGAAGTGCAGAACAAGTATATAAAATTCTTGTGCAGATATTTAACCTAGGATTAACATGCAAGAAAATTACTGCCATAAGCATGCCAAAATTTTGGGTTCAATGCTATACTGATCGTCAGATTCTAAACATTCAACTTCATATGTGATGATAGGAAAATTTAAAGTGAAGGAGGGAAAGTACTTTGACAGAAACTGAATTTCCAATCATTAAATTTTTGCTTTCTCCCCGTTTTGAGAAAGAAAAAAAGCCACTTTTTTTTGTCCATATAACTAAGTTTTCGAGGGGAATGAAGGGCTCTGAAAATTATTCTCTTAGGATCACTGAAGACGCAACGTAGGGACATAAATAATGGTCACAATTTTTAGTTCTGACATCAGGTAGACAATATCGTAACATTATTTTAATTTGAAATTCAAGAGGCCAGAAAAAAAATTGGATTACTGACGCATTTGAGTTAAAAAAAACTTTCCAATTAGCCAAAAATACCACTATAAATAGAATCCTTTGAATTTTCAGAAATTAAATTAAATACATGCGTAATTTTTATAAGAATCTGAGAAAAATAGTCAAAGGGAAATGCCATTTTTGTTTTCTGCCATGAAAAATATTTATAAGTATTCTTTCCTAGACTCTAGTCCAGGTTATCAATAACCCCCTTGCCTTCCATTTCAACACCACTGGTTGAGATACGCGTGCTGTGCGACCAACCTTTCGCTGCTGTTTATCCTTGATTTGTGTTCAATCCGTGCAGCCTCGTTGTTTCTGAGAGTTTCAAAATAAAGTTTAATCACCAAGGAATTCGTTCGATTTTTTTTTTTTTTTTGCATCAAACTTAATATATGCAATTCGAAAGATTTCTTTGTTTGTAGGCAATAAAAAGGACTTTTGTGCACTGAAAATCACGTTTGATATATTTTTAAAAAAATCTAGGCTGATTTTTTTTTCAGATGGCAGGTTTTCTTGTATAGAACAGCAGGTACAATTAATTTCTATTTAATTGTTGTATTTAACATCATTATTGCTTACCGACTAATCGCATTGATAATGCAATCCGGTATATGCCGATTCTAGAGAACTGATAGATATTTAAAACAGCAGCACTATGATCTATCATTATCAAGATAAAATAGCTTTTTTAAAAAATCTATGAGTAAAAAAGTCGATTTTGACCGAGAGTATTACATGAAGCAGAAACGATAATTTCTCCCAGCGCTATATTTGCGAAATCCATTAAACAAATCTTTTCGATTTCATAATTAATATATAAGTTTGCCTGTCGATAAACAAATTATTTCAATTAAGTGTAAGCTAATACTTCGCAAAAAATACCCTCTTAAGTAATAAAATTTCACATTCTTTCCTTAATGCTGAAATCATATTTATCCAAACGTCGTCGGCATAGATCCCAGCTATCCCATCAAATTTTGCCGACTGATGGTCAAAACGCCAAACTCAGGAAGAATTGTTCGGGAGGTCTCACCCACTGCCAATACGTCCCTGTCTGTATATTGAAAATCACGTTTGTTATATTTAAAAAAAAAAAATTCGCCTGATTTTTTTCAGTCGGCGTGTTTCCTTGTTAAGATTACGAATTTTCATGCAATTGATTTCCATTTAATTGTTAGTCTTTAGCATCATTATTGTTTGCCGACTAATCGCATTGATTATGCAATCCGATATATGCCTATTCTAGAGATTTGTTAGATATTTGCAGCATCAGTATGAGTTGTCTAATCGTCAATTTAAAAATAACGTATGTTTGGATCTATGTTTAAAAAGTCGATTTTGACGAATGCGAATATTACATGAAGCAGAATCTATAATTTCTCTCAGCAGCCGATTTCGTAATCAATATTTAGTTTTTCCTTTCGATACATAAATTAATTCGACTAAGTATCGGTAAATATTTCGCAAAAACTTCGACTTAGGCATTTCACATTCTTTCCTTAAGACTGAAATCATATTAATCCAAACATCGTCCGCTTGCAGAATAAAATATTACGCTCGATTATCACATCAAATTTTGTCAACTCGAAAAATATGGTATGTTTCACACCCCCCCCCCAACCCCTCCCTTCGCCACGTCCCTGGTAACCATCATACATTTCTTTAATTATATACAGTCAAACCCCAGTTTAACGAACTCTCGGTTGCTACGAACAGTTCAAATGGTTCCAACCGAACTCCTATATGTAACTAATGTATTTTCAGAAGCAAGGACTTCGGATGTAGAGAATCAGAACTTCCACTTCCTGCCAGATCTGTCTCTCAGAATTATCTGCTCCTCTCATTCCATGGGGGACTTTTTATCCACAATTTGGGCCATACAAGCCACACTTAATTAGCTCACCTGTCACCGGATATCACTACCTCAAATCGTCAGGTCGACAAAGGAATGTAATTTATCACTCAACCATAACTTCCTTTGTACTCCGGAGAGAATGTGCATCTGTTTCCCTTGTGTCTGACAAAACTGCTAGAGATAATGTACATATTTTACAACACATTCTTTCTCTTTTTTTTAGTTCCATTTACTGAATATCATTTCGAGTTGTTGACATCATAGATTTAAAGGATAGTGTTAGTAAACGTAGACCTTTTCCCGTCCAAGGATAAAGTGAAATTTAGTAAAGAGGAATTGAAAACGTTAAGAGTCCATCTGTTGTTTTGCAGTCAATTTTCTCTTTCTGAACTCTACCGTTACGGACCATTTAGAAATCGTGAAGCTTAGTATCCTAGCTGCAAAGAAAAAATCTGTCGTACAGAATTTCCAGAGATGTAAGTATTAACTTACCTTTTAATTTTTTGTAAAATTAAATATTTTTTTAATTTATTGTAGGATTAAAATTGTTATTCAGGTAATTGATTCTGTCAACATAAATGTTTATGATTATAGGCAAATCTGCAGTCAATATTTGAAAAAATAATATAGCAGACAGTCGTTATAGAGAATTTCTGAATCAGTTTGTTATACACGGTTTGATGTATATAAATACTGAGGGAGCACAGCTCCCTTCTGAGCAACACTGCTCTGTTGCAGCTGGACTCTGGTTCACCATCTATTAAACTATGCAATAAAGAAAAGAATAAATAAATAACTGCTGTCTTTTCAGCTTATAGTTTTAAAACGAAAAATAATTTAAATTCTAACAGGTTTGCTTTATTAGGAGATGCGCCTGTGGGGAACCAGGCCCACCTGCCTGGGATACTGTGCCCCCGTCGGACAAATTTCGTACCCTTTCAAACAGGGCTTTTCAGCCAGTATATAAAATAAAGATCTGGAAAATTTGGGGGGGTTATCATTACGCCCATCCTTTGCAGCAGGTCCTTGTCGGACAAACTCTAACGCCCCTCCTTTTGCATTACAGATTTCTAATTTGTCTATCAAAAGCAAAACTAAGTCTACACTTCTACACATTTTAAGCGTTAACTGCAGTATCTTTTTTTATGACAGTGCTCCGTCAGAATACAGAGTTTATAGACCCAGTTGAAATTCTAATTATTTTGGTAAAATGATATACTAAAATGATGTTTGAGTTTTAATCAAAGAACTGTAGAAAATGTTTTTTTTCTGTTTTTTGTAGCTATAAATTCCTACAAATAATTTTTGTTGTGGCAAACCTCAGTTTCAATCAACACCAAAAAAACATAAAGGAGCAAAGTTACAACTTCACAGAATTTATTTAAAAAACTACTTAAGACTTGACTACTGAGAGAAAGCGAAAAAAGACAAATGAAGAATTCGTACTTGCTCGAGGTTCTAAATATTATGAGAGAAAGGGTTGCTTTTTCCTTCCGACTGAAAGCTCAATGCTCGAAATTTCGATCCTAGGAGGGACAAAACTCTCTGCAGCTCTGGCCTGTCTCACTCTTAATTTATTTTCCGTCTTCCTTTTACGTTTTTCATGACTTTTTTCCATTTTCGATTACCATTCCCAGATAGTACGCACACTCGCAGCGTCTTACTTGTCATGACGAACTTGACTCGACAACTTTGCAACGAACTTCCTGCAAAGTAACAAAGCATAATCGATCACCCTCCTTGCAATTCAAGTTTGCTGCAAATTTGACACGGAACACTTACACACCACGACCTGGATGCAGTTGTATATATCTGGTTTTGATCTTTGTCTCTGTTTTAAAGAACATCCTATTTTTAATAGCATCTCCTAGACCGTCCTTCTTTTTATTAATTCAATAAATCAATGATAATGTGAAAAAACTAACTAGGTCTTTTTATATAAAAAAATTACTTTCGAAAAATTCTCTATCTTTTTACTAAATATAGAACTCGCACTGTAAAGAAAACTGTATATCGCCCTTTTCTTAATGTCGAAATTTTGACGTTCATAAACAAAATTTAACCTAAAAAATAGTCAATGTTTGTTGAAAAATAATAACTTTCTTTGCGTCCCATATTTTTAAAAGTAATTACTTTTGAATCCTAATTTCATAATTTATTCCACTAGCAAAACGTAGTTATTAGCAAAATCGCTCTCCCTTTGACTTCAAATCATATTCTCAACTCAAAATTTAAAAAATTAATGAAATCAAGAAGACAGTTTAAAATAAAACGTGCAGATGCACGACTTATTAGCGTAACTGTCTTCGGCAATCGAGGTCCAGCTGGTTGTGGCTAAGGCGACAGGTTTAGGAAGCGGGTTGTCGGGGGTTCGAATCTGAAGTTCGTCTGGTTACTCTATTTTTGCTGTAGTTTGCAATGAGTTTGAAGCAACAAGCTTGCTGCAAGTTCGACGCGTGGTGACTTCGTCGTTTGCAATAGCTTGTTTCACGCATGCACTCTTGCTGTGTCAAATTAGAATAAAAACTAAAAGACAAGTTTTAAAATAATTTCAGGGAGGACTACAGCTCTGCAGCCCTAATGGACGAGCCGCCACTGTTTATGTATATTGCAGTTTTATACAGCATACTCATATTTGGTTTCGCTTTCTTTCTTGTTTGAGTTGTTGCCAGTTTTGTAAATTTTCCTTTCATGTAAACCAGTGTAAGAAAGATTGTGGAATAACTTTATTATAAATTTGATTGTTAAGTTAGAGAAATATGGAAAGAAAACTAACTCTGCACATTTTTACAATGAGAATTTGAAGTTGAATACTGTCTCTGTTAATGGATGTTTTGATTATGTTTCCCTTATTTAACCAAAAAGTTTCTTTTTAGTAGAGTCAGTTGATGTTTAGTGATGAATGTCAAATACGTCTCAGAAATTTAATTCTGGGGTCCATTTCACTTCATACTGAAGATGTAACGTATCAGAGCATTCCAAGATTAAGTGTTGATAGATGACTTGAGCTGCCACCTTCGCTCTTGAGCAATTAGGTTTGTCACGTGACTGTAACCTCATGTGAATCGACTCCGTTGCATCACAATTAGAATCAAAGGAAATTTGTAGTCGGAATAAAAAATTCGTAACATTTGTTCGGAATATTAATTCAAAAACTAACACCATTAGCTCTCATCCTCTTAGTATAGGCATATAGAACTCGCTGTCGAGCCAATGAAACAACATTTAATGAAAGTTTAACCCTTTGCGGTCGATGCCGCCACAGTGGAGGCATTCGCAAGTCGTCGTAGAAATCGGTGCCGCCGGGGCGACTGCATGATGTCATTCATGATTGCCTGGCGCGCATCACGGCGACCGATGCTAGCGAAAATGAAAGAAAACTGTCCTCCCGATGTTGCATTCAAATGTTTGGATCAACTTACAGATATCAATGCTTATCGATCTCTTCGGAGAGGCTAATAGGGCTTTTTACCACGTTTTTATTAACTCGCTTTCTTGTCTGTTTGTTGTGGCCGCGGTGGCCTAGTGGTAAGGTCTCGGCTTTGGGGCCGGAGGGTTCCAGGTTCGAAGCCCGATTCCACTGAAGATCCGCCGTGTATGGGGCCTGTTGCATGGAAGTTTGGAGAGGGGGGTGCCAGCTCAGGTGTCGTCCTCGTCATCTGACCGAGGTTCAAAATTACGAGGTCCGTCCCAAAATAGCCCTCGTGTTGCTTCAAAACGGGACGTTAATATAACTAAACTAAACTAAACTTGTCTGTCTGTTGGGTACAAATCTTGCGATCGATTTTAAACTAACTTCCCGATGAGCTGGAGACTTGAAACTTTAAACATAGCTCAGAACTAGATGACAATGCATTATTAATTCTCTTTCTTGTCTGTCTGTCATTTCATATTTTACATGACACATCCGCAGTACGCTTTTCATCATATCTCGAAAACTATTAACATTACAGACTTGGTTCTTGGGTATATGGATGACCCATGGGATCATCGAAGCACCCCTATATTTTAGCCATATCTTTGAGCATGAGCAGGACGTTTTTCATTATATCTTGAAAACTATTAATATTACAGACTTGGTTCTTGGATATAAGGATGGCCCATGGGACCATCGAAACACCCCATATTTTAGCCATATCTTTGCGCATGCGCAGTACGTTTTTCATTATATTTCAAAGGTCTCTGCATGACATAACTTACTTTTTCAGGAAAATAACAATTTTCTATTTATGATCAGGTGAAGAGAAACTGAAATAAACCTGAAATTTGCCACATGTCTCCGTCATAATCTCATCAAGATGTTTAAAATCGATTGCAAAATTTCACACACAGAAAACTAAAAAGCAGAAAATAATTATTTTAAAAAATTAAAATTTTAATAGACCACGTTTTTAAAACGGACTAAAAAGTATAAAATAATTTCTTCTAGCCCCATACAGATTTAAATCGAAAAACGTGGGGCCCATGCAATATTTAATGGTAAGGAGTGTAGGGAGTAGCTGTCGTTGAGAAAACTCACACAACAGTTCATATCATTTCCATTGCAATAAAATTGTTAGTGACTGAAATAAGCTATTTATGCATCAATTATCTATTACATGCGCCCCACGTGTTTCGTTTTGAATCTGTATGGGGTTATAAATTTGTATGGGGCTAGAAGAAATTATTTTATACTTTTTAGTCCGTTTTAAAAACGTGGTCTATTAAAATTTTTATTTTTTTAAATAATTATTTTCAAAATAGCACACTTTGGAAAAGTACAGAAATTAAAATTTTATGTCTGTATGCGTTATGAGTACGATTAAACACAATAAATAAGTTTCAACAAATTCTGTGTGCTTTAATATCCATATAGCGATTTTAAATCCCGTACGGAAAAGTAACTGCGAAACGCTAAATTTGCTCCGGCCTTCTGGTACTTCCATCTGCGAATCTGTCAACCGCTCTGTTAATAAGCGTTTCTTCAACGCTCGACTATATTAAATTCTATTTATACTGAAGGGGGTGCCGACCTTGTCATCTGACCTCGGTTCAAAATGATGAGGTCCTTCCCCAAATAGACATCGTGCTTCTTTCAAACGGGACGTTAACCGCTTAAGGACATAACTCGAGTTAACTCGTCCCACGTGAGTTACAAAATAACTCGTTCCTTAAGCGGTTAATATAACTAAAATATTTATACTTAATTATCATAGAATAGAAACTCAGTTATTTTGCATAAGCAGAGATTGCCAGTGTAGGGTAGTAGGGAGAACGCACAAAGGAGCTACTCCCCCCCCCCCGTCCTGCCGTATCACGTGGGGTCAAGTGAAGAACGGTCGCCACGACACCAGTTGGAAACTGAGGTCGGAGTTCTAATAGCCAGCACCGGCCACAGCCCAACCCCTCCCGAAGGAGGTACGTTGCGTCATCTGAGTGGAGGTAACTCAGCCCCACACCATTATTGTAACTCCAGGAGAAGCGAGAACCCGCTTACTTATCAGGCTGATTCTCATCCACGAACTCCTGGCGCCTCCCCCCCCCTCCGTGAGAGGGGTAGTAGGGAGAGGAGGGAATACTTTATATAACTTTATTAGACTTAATGTCCTTCTGTTTTCAAAAAGAGAGGAGATGGGGGAGTTATATCACCTACAAACTAATCATTCAAACTTATCTTAATTTTTTTAAAAGTATAACAAGATTAATATGGACGGGAAATGTATAACTGCACTTCAGTTTAAATAGTATATATTTGGTACATGCAATTTTAATTCGAATACTTTAAATTTGATAAAAAAACCTTAAGTTAAACACTGTAAATTTGATACTTTACATTTGGTAAATGGAGCTATAATTCGAAAATCGCTCATCTTTTATCACTTCTCAAAAAATGTTCTTCAAAAAGTTCTAATTTTTATAACTTACAACTTTTTTTTAACCATTTAAATAAATTAAGTCGCTAAGTCACTAATTCTATTAGACGTAGTCACATGAATAAGGTAAAAATAGCAACATTCGATTTGAAAGATGCAAGAAGGGGTTATAGATGCACGGAAAGTGAAAATTAATATAAGTGCTAATTGCCATTTTTCTCGTGTGTCTCAGTCTTGAAATATTTTTTTATATTATAGTGGAATAATTTCTTTTTCGTGCAACATATTTGTTATGAGAGCAAATTGTTGTTATTAAAGTGAATAATATCCAAATTAAAGTGCAAATAATTACTACCCAATATGAATCTAAAGAAAACGATTGCGGTTTTTTTGTTTATGTGATAGTCAGTCGAACTTTCTTGTGTGACAAAATACCGTCAGATTTGACTAATAATGCGAAAAGAATGGTTGACCCACAACGGATAGATCATATCTGTAAGAGTTTGTGGCATAGTATTTGTTTTGAATCTGACCTAATCGTACCAGTGTAGGCGCATGCGCGTGATTGTTATGAATTAGTTTTATGTAAGGTTATAAATAAGTGTAGCTTGGAAACGCGTTTAGCTAGGAGGTTGACTCAGGTGTCATTTTAAAGAGCTTGAGGAGTATTACTAGGACCCAAAAGTGATACAATAAAAATATTTATCCGAATATAATTAAAAATCGGTATTAAATTGAAAATTTCAAACTCCGCATGTTTTTTGATTATAACATGCAGAGTTTTCTTTCGAATTGTACGAAACATACAGAATACTTGACAATACGTAAAAGAAACATTGTATTAAAATTTGAATTCAAAAATTTGAATATTACGGGAAATATGAGCATTTGTAGTAAATAATGTTTTACTGCACATACCGAAATGTAGTTCTATATACTGTCAACAGATGGCGCCATCAAAAGATACTCTAAACAAACATAAGAAAGGCGCAGTTCGGGTCCTCGCCGCAGATTTTTCGTAAAAACGTCGGGATAAAATCATAAAACAAGTGTTTCGTATTAATATGTAATTTCATTATCAATCTCTTTAATACAATATTTACATAGAGTAGTATATTGGTTACAGAATAGATAAATTACGAGTTTCTCGCATGTAGCAAGTGTCTGTGGTAGCTTGTGATTTGTCTATTCTGTAACCATTATTCTACTCTGTGTAAATATTGTATTAAAGAGATTGATAATTAAATTACATATTATTACGAAACACTTGTTTTATGATTTTATCCCGACGTTTTCACGAGAAATCTACGGCGAGGACCCGAACTGGGCTTTTCTTATGTCCCCCCTCCTCTAATGCGATATAAGTTGCTTCCCTACAGATTAATGTCTTCTTGTTTCTATATCACGTCATCTCATAAAAAGCATCACGTCGGCACTTGAGGCTTCCTCTGCATTGCAAGACTGCTTCACTAGCATTTAGTCCATTCATCACTGAACTCAAATGGCTGTTCTTCGAGCTCGTTCATTGAAATAACAAGAATTTTCCTTTCCTTCGTCGTAATAAAACAGCCCTACAAAATGAAGCTGACTGATTAAAACAAACAAAAAAAAACATGCAGGAAAAATTTACCACATGCACTAACATACGCCATAATAGTCTAATCGCCTAAGGAGTCTCCAGCGTCACTCATTAACTGTTCGGCCGTCCGGGTGTCCTGTATATAATCAAACATCCACCTTACGATAGTCAGTGAATGTCAGAGGAAGGTCGCTCAAGGAGCTCTCTAAGCAGCATTGCTTCAGATCAAAATGACAATTGGTATGATAGAAGCATTAGTGCTTCGCAAAGCAGACCTGAGTCTGCTAGCTCGCACAACTCAGTACCGCCCTACGGGGCTACGCAAACAACAACTGATCTCTCGGAAATCAGATGCAGGCATATCTCACGCACCGAAAGCGATATCTCTAGGAAAAGAGAAATAATCAAAAGTTATGATGAGACCATCGACGCCATGCACTATGACG